>CM045894.1:44063070-44073070 GCA_025169545.1 Anguilla japonica
TAAAAAACTGCCATTTTCATTTTACGTTTATAGCCCCGCGAAAGCAATATTATTTTAACATAAAGAAATAAGATATTTTAGACTTTTTAAATAATCTTTATGCAAAACATTGGCCTAATAAACATGTAAATTCGTGATTTAAGGTAAGGTCAAAATGTTCAGTATAACCTATTCCGACAATTTAGTGCCAATGATTTCACCTGTAAGCCTAGAGGCGCACACCTTGCCTGGTTGGTGATCGTACAGTGAAATTGCCAATTCCATCTGAGGACAGGTTTCCGCGATTGCAGTAGCGTCTTACTCCCTCTCTGCTACTGAGTTGTTTTACAACTGTGAATTAAAATTTGAAAAGGATGTTTTCAGTATCACTAGCCAAATATTGATTAAGCGAGTGTTTGCCCAGGCTATTGTTGCGCGAAAGGGGCCACTGGCTCTGCCCCTTGTTGTTCACAATCTATTGTCGGATTCCCTCAAGTGCAGAGATCAAAGCCAGCTCGTTTAGATTTATTTGTCTGGGAAAACGGTCCACATTTCGAGTGGCTCTGTGCCTCAGGGCGTGAATGCAGCCTGCGCGAGCGGGCTCGCAAAGCTCGTTTGCAGCGTGTGAAAGATGCTCGAGATCAAAATACCAGCTACTGCTAATAATCCGTCATTTCCCTTCCCCTTTAACCAGGAGGCGCTTTGGTGGGTCGCAGCGACGCTGGTCCGTTTTAAAGTTATATGCAGATTACATGTGTATTCGTATACAAGTCAACAGAGGATAAACGTATGAACTATTGCCTCCTGTCGCATAACTAGACTATAACTTGGTCGGTGTTCATTTTATTATTTTTATGCCCCGTGAATCTTCGCGTGCTTTGCAGACTGAACGGATTGTCCACAGGCAGAACCGCGTCTACTCAGTCTCAGATTGCTATACCCTTTTCATTTTGGCTTTAGTCCTGCACGCGGTAAAGTTTTAACGAAGGGACAGTGGAGCTCATATTCAGAGCAAGACCCTGCTAATTACTCCTCAAAACTACACCAATTCCCTCCATATTTACGGCTTATCTTTGTAACCCCATTTAGCTCATTAAAATTAGCTGGAGTTACTGAAGAGTGCTAGGCTGGTCGTGTGAATTTCCATTTATACCAGACACAAAAAAAAATGTGCTCTGAAATACAAACAGTCAATGGGATAAGTTTATTTCTGAAAGGGAATCCTGGAAAGCCTAATTGAATAAGCCTGGATCTCTGTGCTGTGCCATGGAGAAAGCAGTCAACATGTCATAATTAGCTTTACTGAAGCACATTCCAACAATCTGCCCCTTTCTCCCTGCTCCATTGTCCCGGAGCAGCCAAACAGCCGCCGGACAAAAGGAATCAAGTGCTGACAAAACATGAAAGGGCAAAAAGATTTAACTGCCTTTGTCAAAGAAACTGACCAGGACTTTGTTTGTGTAAACAGAGTGAAGAACTGGCTCTGCACTATTTAGGCTAGGACACTACTCAATAGAATATTTGATCAGCTCACACTGGATATATGCCAGAGAGAGAGAGAGAGAGATGTGTCTGTGTGTGTGTGTGTGTGTGTGTGTATGTGGGGGGGGGGGGGGGGGGGCTTTTAGACACGTCTAATTTATAAGTGTGAAACGTTTGTTAAAGAGAGGACAGCTGGGCGGTAAGGATGCATGTTCGCTTGCAGGAATTGATTATTAGATTATTTGCATTGGTTGACTTTTTGGGAAGAAACCTCCCTCCCTCACTCTGCTTCTGCAAACATAGCAAGTGCTTGAGTTTGAATCCCACAGTGCTCAGAACACCGCCACGTGCTTGAGTTTAAATCCCATTGTGCTCAGAACACACCATGTGCTTGAGTTTGAATCCCATAGTGCTCAGAACACACCATGTGCTTGAGTTTGAATCCCATAGTGCTCAGAACACTGCCATGTGCTTGAGTTTTAAATCCCATAGTGCTCAGAACACTGCCATGCGCTTGAGTTTGAGTCCCATAGTGCTCAGAACACACCATGTGCTTGAGGTTGAATCCCATAGTGCTCAGAACACATCATGTGCTTGAGTTTGAATCCCATAGTGCTCAGAACACACCATGCGCATCAGTTTGAATCCTATAGTACTCAGAACACACCATGTGCTTGAGTTTGAATCCCATAATGCTCAGAACACACCATCTGCTTGAGTTTGAATCCCATAGTGCTCAGAACACTGCCATGTGCTTGTGTTTAAATCCCATAGTGCTCAGAACACACCATGTGCTTGTGTTTAAATCCCATAGTGGTCAGAACACACCATGTGCTTGAGTTTGAGTCCCATAGAGCTCAGAACACACCATGTGCTTGAGGTTGAATCCCATAGTGCTCAGAACACACCATGTGCTTGAGTTTGAATCCCATAGTGCTCAGAACACACCATGCGCATCAGTTTGAATCCCATAGTACTCAGAACACACCATGTGCTTGAGTTTGAATCCCATAGTGCTCAGAACACATGTGCCATCCCATGCTTGAGTTTGAATCCCATAGTGCTCAGAACACTGCCATGTGCTGGAGTTTAAATCCCATTGTACTCAGAACACACCATGTGCTTAAGTTTGAATCCCATAGTACTCAGAACACACCATGTGCTTAAGCTTGAATCCCATAGTGCTCAGAACAAACCATGCGCTTGAGTTTGAATCCCATAGTGCTCAGAACACTGCCATGTGCTGGAGTTTAAATCCCATTGTACTCAGAACACACCATGTGCTTAAGTTTGAATCCCATAGTACTCAGAACACACCATGTGCTTAAGCTTGAATCCCATAGTGCTCAGAACACTGCCATGTGCTTGAGTTTGAATCCCATAGTCCTCAGAACACTGCCACGTGCTTGAGATTAAACCCCATAGTTCTCAGAACACACCATATGCTTGAGTTTGAATCCCATAGTGCTCAGAAAGGGTTTCTGTCATGCACACATGAAGGGTGGCTGTGAAGCGTGTCTCTCCAGCGCTTGGACTGAAGCAGAAATCACTTTCTGGGATGGCAGAGCGTCCTCTGTCTCTCCTCTTTGCCTTCCTCTCTTCCTCCCTTCCTCTTCTCAAGCACTCTTTTTTCTACGCATGACCATCCAAGCATAAAAACATGGTTATCTGCAAATGAATGGTGACTCTATGCTTCATTAAAGCCTCTTTCTCCTTTTGCACCCGTATTGTGACCTCTGATATCAATTCAAAGAGCAATTAATGAATGCAGCCCATCTTTGAAGTGGGGGTGCAGGGGTGTGGGGAGGTGGGGGTGTGCTCCGGCCAGCCCCTCCCTGTGGACGGGCCCACATTCAGACGATGCTCCGCAAGACAGTTTGAAGTGAGTGAAAGAGAGCGGGCAAGCGAAGGTCAAGGAGAATAGGCCCATAGAAAAGCACTCTTTATTTGTTGGAAGTATTAGCCAAGCAAAACTGCCTGGAATGAGGGGGTGTGGGGGTTGTTTTTTTGAGCGGGGGGGGTCAAGGAAAAAGCAACAAAATGAAATAGTTAAACAATAAAAAGCCAGACAGGGAGCTGTCAATCACCTGACTTGAAGACCGTCGCTCTTAAACTGAGTGATGTTATCTAATTACCCTGGGAAGCACAAGCAACTGGGAGCAGGAATTATGTTCATTTAAAGGAAAAAGAGCAAAAACAGCAAAAAGAGCAAAGGTCCAAAGAGGATCAATCAGCACTTTGCCCGGACAGCAGCTTCTGAAGCTTAAACTTCAGACTGTCAGCAAACTTTTTGGCAAAATTAAACTATTGGCAAAATCAACTGGTTTTAAACTATGGCATTCCTTCTTTTAAAAGAAATATAGTTATTTTGAGTTTAAGGGGTAAAATTATATATATACATATATGAAAATGTAGGAGGTAGATTAAAAAACTTAAAATGATTATTATTACAGTTTTTACAAGATGGTAGATGGTGGTACTGTGTTGTGAGGTGTTGGAAGTGCTTTTGCCTGAGAGCAGGAGTGGGGGGTTAAAATGGCAGGTAAGAACCTCATGTTACTCCCATTAAAAAGAAAAGGAAACACAACTGAAAAAACAGCTCATAATTTGACTGACATAAATATAGATTTTAGAGTAAATACAGTGGATAATAACATTTCTATGAGAGTGTTAAGATTTGAGGAAAATGTAGTAGCTGTTTGTTTTTGGTTTTGTAAATTTGTATTGAGGTAGTTTAACTGAAGATGAAGGTTGTGAATTACAGATTGTCGCTAAGACTATGAATGTAGGACTATATTTTTCAGCTTGACAGCCTCTGTGTGAACTGTGCATTCCTGTTTGGCAGTAACAGTGCTGAACTGAACAGTAACAGTTTGGCAGTAACAGTGCTGAACTGAACAGTAACAGTTTGGCAGTGACGGTTTGGCAGTAACAGTTTGGCAGTGACGGTTTGGCAGTAACAGTGCTGAACTGAACAGTAACAGTTTGGCAGTAACAGTGCTGAACTGAACAGTAACAGTTTGGCAGTGACGGTTTGGCAGTAACAGTGCTGAACTGAACAGTAACAGTTTGGCAGTGACGGTTTGGCAGTAACCGTTTGGCAGTGACAGTTTGGCAGTAACAGTGCTGAACTGAACAGTAACAGTTAGGCAGTAACAGTGCTGAACTGAACAGTAACAGTTTGGCAGTGACGGTTTGGCAGTGACAGTTTGGCAGTGACAGTGCTGAACTGAACAGTAACAGTTTGGCAGTGACGGTTTGGCAGTAACAGTTTTGCCGTGACGGTTTGGCAGTGACGGTTTGGCAGTAACAGTTTGGCAGTGACAGTTTGGCAGTAACAGTTTGGCAGTGACAGTTTGGCAGTAACAGTGCTGAACTGAACAGTAACAGTTTGGCAGTAACAGTTTGGCAGTGACGGTTTGGCAGTGACAGCTTGGCAGTAACAGTTTGGCAGTAACAGTTTGGCAGTGACGGTTTGGCAGTGACAGTTTGGCAGTGACAGTTTGGCAGTAACAGTGCTGAACTGAACAGTAACAGTTTGGCAGTAACAGTTTGGCAGTGACGGTTTGGCAGTGACGGTTTGGCAGTAACAGTTTGGCAGTGACGGTTTGGCAGTGACAGCTTGGCAGTAACAGTTTGGCAGTAACAGTTTGGCAGTGACGGTTTGGCAGTGACAGTTTGGCAGTAACAGTGCTGAACTGAACAGTAACAGTTTGGCAGTAACAGTTTGGCAGTGACGGTTTGGCAGTGACGGTTTGGCAGTAACAGTTTGGCAGTGACGGTGTGGCAGTGACAGTTTGGCAGTGACGGCTTGGCAGTGATAGTTTGGCAGTGACAGTTTGGCAGTAACAGTGCTGAACTGAACAGTAACAGTTTGGCAGTGACGGTTTGGCAGTGATAGTTTGGCAGTGACAGTTTGGCAGTAACAGTGCTGAACTGAACAGTAACAGTTTGGCAGTGACGGCTTGGCAGTAACAGTTTGGCAGTGACGGTGTGGCAGTCACAGTTTGGCAGTAACAGTGCTGAACTGAACAGTAACAGTTTGGCAGTAACAGTTTGGCAGTGACGGTTTGGCAGTAACAGTTTGGCAGTGACGGTTTGGCAGTGAGCAGCTCTCTCAGGCACAGTGGATCTGACCTGCAGCCTGAACACAAACCTCAGCCAGGCCTGAACACAAAGTGCAGCCAGGCAGCCTGAACACAAACTGCAGCCAGATCTGAACACAAATTGCAGCCTGAACACAGACTGCAGCCTGAACACAAACCGCAGCCGGGCCTGAACACATACTACAGCCATGCAGCCTGAACACAAAGTGCAGCCAGGCAGCCTAAACACAGACTGCAGACTGAACACAAAGTGCAGCCTGAACACAAACTGCAACCATGCAGCCTGAACACAAACTGCAGCCTGAACACGAAGTGCAGCCAGGCAGCCTGAACACAAACTGCAGCCTGAACACAAAGTGCAGCCAGGCAGCCTGAACACAAACTGCAGCCAGGCCTGAACACATACTACAGCCATGCAGCCTGAACACAAAGTGCAGCCAGGCAGCCTAAACACAGACTGCAGACTGAACACAAAGTGCAGCCTGAACACAAACTGCAACCATGCAGCCTGAACACAAACTGCAGCCTGAACACGAAGTGCAGCCAGGCAGCCTGAACACAAAGTGCAGCCTGAACACAAACTGCAACCATGCAGCCTGAACACGAAGTGCAGCCAGGCAGCCTGAACACAAACTGCAGCCTGAACACAAACTGCAGCCTGAACACGAAGTGCAGCCAGGCAGCCTGAACACAAACTGCAGCCAGGCCTGAACACAAACATTCATTCAGTGGGGTGTGTAGATCCAACCTGGACACAGCTAGGCTCTTTTTGCACTTCTGTTTAAATCTGAGGAGAAAGTAAAAAGTTCACTCCCTGCACAAATAAACTCTTCATTTGTCTCTTTTGCCTTTTGTTTTGTTTTGGGAACACATGTCATCAGCTCAATTACCCTCTTCATTAACTGCCCCTTAGGAAGGGCAGAACTGCCCCCAGTGGAGTTGCTCTGGGTCCCCTGGGCTGGGGTTGGAAACTGCACACACGGCCAGCCCTGGACCCAGGACCCTATTTAAGTTTTAACTGGGGAGAGGACCCTGGCCCTATTTAAGTTTTAACTGGGGAGAGGACCCTGGCCCTATTTAAGTTTTAACTGGGGAGAGGACCCTGGCCCTATTTAAGTTTTAACTGGGGAGAGGACCCTGGCCTCGTTTCAGTTTTAACTGGGGGGAGGACCCTGGCCTCGTTTCAGTTTTAAGAGAAGCTCTTCCATCCCGACTCAAAACCGTCGTCTTTCCCCTCATTTAGTTTCCTGGAGAACAAAGTCTCTTTCTGTCACCTTCCTCTTTTTTTGTCTGTTTTGTTGGAGGGGGACGGGGATTGATTTTGGCAGATGTGAAGTTTTGGCTGGTGCTGTGTATTGTAAAAAAGGCCAGGTTTCTCCTGAATACATTTGGAAATTAAACAGATGCCTTTGTGAAGTAAGGTGCTGAGTTCAATTGGATCCACACTTTTAAGTGCTTGCCTCTGAACTTCTCGGAGTGCCTGTAATTGTTTAACAGTTTTACTGGGTTGAGTTTTCAGGTCTGTTAGCAGTTTTACTGGGTTGAGTTTTCAGGTCTGTTAGCAGTTTTACTGGGTTGAGTTTTCAATCAATCAATCAATTTTTATTTGTATAGCGCTTTTAACAAAGGAGCTTTGTCACAAAGCAGCTTTACAGAGAACCGGCCCCCAAAGAGTAAGCCTAGGGCAACAGTGGCAAGGAAAAACTCCCTGACTGATAGCAGGAAGAAACCTTGAGCAGAACCGGACTCAGAGGGGGAACCCATCTGCCGCGGGCAGGCACCGGTTTGTTATGGAAATGGCTTACATGAAAACAGATAAATTATAATACAGGTCTATATTTTCAGATCTGTTAGCAGTTTTACTGGGTTGAGTTTTCAGGTATGTTAGCAGTTTTACTGGGTTGAGTTTTCAGGTCTGTTAGCAGTTTTACTGGGTTGAGTTTTCAGGTATATTAGCAGTTTTACTGGGTTGAGTTTTCAGGTCTGTTAGCAGTTTTACTGGGTTGAGTTTTCAGGTCTGTTAGCAGTTTTAATGGGTTGTGTTTTCAGGCCTGTTAGCAGTTTTAATGGGTTGAGTTTTCAGGTCTGTTAGCAGTTTTACTGGGTTGAGTTTTCAGGTCTGTTAGCAGTTTTAATGGGTTGTGTTTTCAGGCCTGTACTGTTTTTGGATCTCATCTGCATATGACAGGGGAGATGGCTTGAATACAGATGAGCACCTTGGATTAGTTAACAGTAGAAACTGAAAGAGAAGATTTACTGGGAAATTAATGTTTATTTATGAACTAAACATTTAACACAGATTTATATAACAGAGTTACAGAACTGGCAGAAATCATGAAAACACACTTAAAGACGTAGTATATAATTCTTAAACTTTTTATTTGTGCCCTTACTTCTGTTGTTGTTTCTCAGAGCCATTTTCATCTGTAAAAATGTATTTGAAACAGTATCTTCTTGACCACAAGTAGTAATTATACTATGTAATCATTAGTACTTTGAAATAAAATTTATAAGCCAAAAAAAAGGTTTTCTTTGCCTGAATAATATCATTGTAGGTAGACAAAGAAATACAATCAAACTGATCATAAAATTCCCAACATTAATCTACATTAGACTGCAGAGGTATGCAGGTATAGAGTAATACATACAGGAACGTGTAATGATTTTTACTTGTTTAACACAAATAACAATCTCTAAATTTTTGTTTATGTTGATATTACATTTATTACATATTACATTCATTATGCCAAAAAGAGAAATTGTTTCAAAATATTGCATTAATCGTCAAACTCTGTTTATAAATGCTTGTTTCCATAATTTGTACCAGTATGGTATATATTGTGTTTGTGATTCCATTTGAGTGTATGTGCATGTTAAAGCCTTGAGCTGCAGTCTATGGTACTCTGGCGGAGGTTTGTTTAACAGTTTTTAGTGACCTCAAAGTTTGCTGAAATCTTGTGTCTTTTTATCTCTTAGCTGCTTTTGGGTGCTTTTCCACAACCTGAATTTCACATTCTTTGTGTTATTGAATGTTATTATTCATTTATATCCCTATCCCTATCCCTATCCCTAACCCCATCCCCATCCCCATCCCCATCCCCATCCCTATCCCTATCCCTAACCCCATCCCCAACCCCATCCCCAACACCAACCCCTATCCCTAACCCCATCCCCAACCCTATCCCTATCCCTAACCCCATCCCCAACACCAACCCCGTAGACCCTATCCCCAACACCCCACCCCCCTATCCCTAACCCCATCCCCAACCCTATCCCTATCCATAACCCCATCCCCAACACCAACCCCTATCCCTAACCCCATCCCCAACACCAACCCCTATCCCTAACCCCATCCCCAACCCCATCCCTAACCCCATCCCTATCCCTATCCCCATCCCCATCCCCATCCCCATCCCTATCCCTAACCCCATCCCTATCCCTAACCCCAACCCCAACCCAACCCCAACCCCTATCCCCATCCCCATCCCCATCCCTATCCCTATCCCTAACCCCATCCCCATCCCCATCCCCATCCCCATCCCCAACCCCTATCCGTAACCCCATCCCTATCCCTAACCCCTAACCCCAACCCCATCCCCAACCCCAACCCCTATCCGTAACCCCATCCCCATCCCCATCCCCAACCCCAACCCCAACCCCTATCCCTAACCCCATCCCCATCCCTATCCCTATCCCTATCCCTAACCACAACCCATCCCCAACCCCAACCCCAACCCCTATCCCTAACCCCATCCCCATCCCTATCCCTAACCCCAACCCCAACCCCAACCCCATCCCTAAACCCCATGCCCATCCCTATCCCCTAACCCCAACCCCAACCCCAACCCCAACCCCAACCCCAACCCCAACCCCTATCCCTATCCCTATCCCTAGCCCCATCCCTATCCCTAACCCCATCCCAACCCCTATCCCTAACTCCATCCCCATCCCTATCCCTATCCCTAACCCCATCCCCATCCCCAACCCCAACCCCAACACCAACCCCAACCCCTATCCCTAACCCCCCCATCCCCATCCCTATCCCTAACCCCATGCCAAACCCCAACCCCATCCCCAACACCAACCCCAACACTAACCCCATCCCTATCCCTATCTCTAACCCCATGCCCAACCCAACCCCATCCCTAACCCTATCCCTAACCCCATGCTCATCCCCAACTTCAACCCCATCCCCAACACCAACCCCATCCCTAACCCCAACCCCAACCCCAACCGCATCCCTAACCCCGACCCCATCCCTAACCCTATCCCTAACCCCAACCCCAACCCCATGCCCATCCCCAACTTCAACCCCATCCCTAACCCCAACACCAACACCAACCCCATCCCTAACCCCAACCCCAACCCCCAACCCCACCCCCCAGCAACCAGGCAGGAAGAGACTGCAGAGGTTTTAGGCAACAGCTCCTGAG
>CM045894.1:44083070-44108070 GCA_025169545.1 Anguilla japonica
AGGCGTGGAACAGCACGGGACCACTGCATATGTATAAAAACTTTATTTCTAATCTGCTTTTGGTCTCTTTGAATTAGGAATAGCCATACAGACAGCACAATAAGACGTAATGAAGGCATAAATGACCCTTGTTTACTTTCTGTAAGTCACATGTAGAAGTTATGGTCACTTCAAACCCACAAATGCTAGTGATGATGTCATAGATGCCATTTTAGGCACAGATGTACAGATCTGATCTGCCTGAAGCTACACACACTAACACACTCACACACACGTACAGACACACTCACACACTAATGCACACTTACACACACACACTTACTAACTCACACTCACACACACTTACACACACTCACACACTTACTAACACACACTTACACACACTCACACACTTACTAACTCACACTCACACACACACTTACTAACACACACTTACACAAACTCACACACACTCACACAGTTACTAACACATGCTCACACTCACACACACACTTAGTATCACACACTTACTAACACACACCTACACACGCTCACACACTTACTAAAACACATTCACACACACTCACGCACTTACAAACACACACTCACACACTTACTAACACACACTTACACACACTCACACACTTACAAACACACACTTAGACGCACTCACACACTTACAACCACAAACACACACTCCAACACACACAGTTACACACACTCACACACTTACAGATGCACACTCATACACACTTACAAAAACACACTTACACACACACACACACTTACAGATGAACACTCACACACACTCACACACTTACAGATGCACACTCACACACACTTACTAACACACACTTACACACACTCACACACTTTACTAACACACACTCACACACACACTCACACACTTACTAACACACACTTACACGCACTCACACACTTACATACTTACAAACACACAAATAAACACACTTACTTAATCACACACTCACACACGCACATACACATATATATATATATATATATATATATATATATACACACACACACATACATACACGGACACACTGAAACACTCGCACTTACACTCACATACTGACTCTCACACTAAGAAAACTTGGTGTTTAGTTACTGAATTTAAGCAGTTTTGCCTGGGAGAATTTCCGTTGACTCTCTGGAATCACATGTCACACCTGTGCCCCTGCTCCTCACTCCAAACAGGTGTGGTTCAGTAACAGAAGAGCCAGATGGAGGAAACAAGCAGGAGCCAATCAGCTAATGGCATTTAATCACCTGATTCCAGGTGGTTTCCCACCCTCGGCTATTTCTTCCCTGCCGGCCTATCAACTCTCAGACAGCCCTTACCCACCTACGTCCATCACACAAGGTGAGCCTGCTCCACCCTGGCCCAACTTACACCCTAACCTACACCCCCGCCCTGACCCAACCTACACCATAAACTACACTCTAAACCCCCTCCCTGGCCCACCCTACTCCCTAACCTACACCCCCACCCTGGCCCAACATACACCCTGACCTACACCCCCACCCTGGCCAAACCTACAGCCTAACCTACACCACCCCCCTGGCCCAACCTACACCCCCCGCCCTGACCCAACCTACACCCTAAACTACACTCTAAACCCCCTCCCTGGCCCAGCCTACTCCCTAACCTACACCCCACCCTGGCCCAACATACACCCTGACTACACCCCCACCCTGGCCAAACCTACAGCCTAACCTACACTCCCACCCTGGCCCAACCTACACCCCCTGCCCTGACCCAACCTACACCCTAACCTACACCCCCACCCTGACCCAACCTACACCCTGACCTACACCCCCACCCTTGCCCAATCTAAAATACACCTCCGAACTGACACAACCTACACCCTAACCTAAACCCCTGACCTGAACCAGCCTACACCCTAAACTACACCCCTGCCCTGACCCAACCTACACCCTAAACTACGCCCTAATCTGCATCTCCACCATAGCGCAATCTACACCCTAAAATACACCTCCGAACTGACCCAACCTACTCCCTAACCTAAACCCCTGACCTGAACCAACCTACATGCTAACCTACACCCCTGCCATGACCCAACCTACATTCTAAACTACATCCCCGCCCTAGCCCAACCTACACCCTAATCTACATCTCCACCCTGGCACAACCTACACCATAACCTACACCCTTGCCCTGATCCAACCTACACCCTCATCGGGTTTATTGAAGTTTGGTGATGCTGATGGTTTATAAGTGCTGTTTTTTTGGCATTTGGTGATGCTGCTCATTTGTAAGCGCTAGTTTATTGGGTTTGGCTGATGCTGCTGGTTTTAGCTTTGGTATTTTTCTCCAGCAGTTGTGTCAGAGCAGCCAGGCACAGTCCACCGTCCCCAGCCCCTCCCCCCCACCTCCATGTCTCAGAGCAGCCTGGGGTCTGCAGGGGCGGGGCTGGACACAGGCTCCGCCTACTGCCTGCCCTCCAGCCGCCATGGATTCTCAGGGTTCTCTGAGGGGTTTGTGTCCCCAAGTGCACCGCCTAACACCATGAACCCTAGCATCAGCAATGGCCTGTCCCCACAGGTTAGTCCCCTTATGCACACACACACACACACACACACACAGAGCAACGCACACACATACACACACGTACACACTCACAGACATTCCCAAGTAAGCTACCTGCATACTGCCAGAGGGGGCTCTGCATCATGAAGCTCGTGCTGATAGTGAGCTGATAGTGGTTGTTTAGGTGTGTATGTGCAGTGAGTGGTTGTTTAGGTGTGTATGTGCAGTGAGAGGTTGTTTAGGTGTGTATGCACAGTGAGTGGTTATTTAGGTGTGTATGTGCAGTGAGTGGTTGTTTAGGTGTGTATGCGCAGTGAGTGGTTGTTTAGGTGTGTATGCGCAGTGAGTGGTTCTTTAGGAGCTGTGTATGCGCAGTGAGTGGTTGTTTAGGTGTGTATGCGCAGTGAGTGGTTGTTTAGGTGTGTATGCGCAGTGAGTGGTTGTTTAGGGCCTGTGTATGTGCAGTGAGTGGTTGTTTAGGAGCTGTGTATGCGCAGTGAGTGGTTGTTTAGGTGTGTATGCGCAGTGAGTGGTTGTTTAGGTGTGTATGCGCAGTGAGTGGTTGTTTAGGAGCTGTGTATGCGCAGTGAGTGGTTGTTTAGGTGTGTATGCGCAGTGAGTGGTTCTTTAGGAGCTGTGTATGCGCAGTGAGTGGTTGTTTAGGTGTGTATGTGCAGTGAGTGGTTCTTTAGGAGCTGTGTATGCGCAGTGAGTGGTTGTTTAGGTGTGTATGCGCAGTGAGTGGTTGTTTAGGACTGTGTATGCGCAGTGAGTGGTTGTTTAGGAGTGTGTATGCGCAGTGAGTGGTTATTTAGGTGTGTATGTGCAGTGAGTGGTTGTTTAGGTGTGTATGCGCAGTGAGTGGTTGTTTAGGTGTGTATGCGCAGTGAGTGCTTGTTTAGGGCCTGTGTATGCGCAGTGAGTGGTTGTTTAGGTGTGTATGCGCAGTGAGTGGTTGTTTAGGAGCTGTGTATGCGCAGTGAGTGGTTGTTTAGGGCCTGTGTATGCGCAGTGAGTGGTTGTTTAGGAGCTGTGTATGTGCAGTGAGTGGTTGTTTAGGTGTGTATGTGCAGTGAGTGGTTATTTAGGTGTGTATGCGCAGTGAGTGGTTATTTAGGTGTGTATGCGCAGTGAGTGGTTGTTTAGGTGTGTATGCGCAGTGAGTGGTTCTTTAGGAGCTGTGTATGCGCAGTGAGTGGTTCTTTAGGAGCTGTGTATGCGCAGTGAGTGGTTGTTTAGGTGTGTATGCGCAGTGAGTGGTTGTTTAGGACCTGTGTATATGCAGTGAGCGGTTGTTTAGATGTGTATGTGCAGTGAGTGGTTGTTTAGGTGTGTATGCGCAGTGAGTGGTTGTTTAGGTGTGTATGCGCAGTGAGTGGTTGTTTAGGAGCTGTGTATGTGCAGTGAATGGTTGTTTAGGTGTGTATGTGCAGTGAGTGGGTGTTTAGGAGCTGTGTATGCGCAGTGAGTGGTTGTTTAGGTGTGTATGCGCACTGAGGTATTGTTTAGGAGCTCTGTATGCGCAGTGAGTGGTTGTTTAGGTGTGTATGCGCAGTGAATAGTTGTTTAGGTGTGTATGCGCAGTGAGTGGTTCTTTAGGAGCTGTGTATGCGCAGTGAGTGGTTGTTTAGGTGTGTATGTGCAGTGAGTGGTTGTTTAGGTGTGTATGTGCAGTGAGTGGTTCTTTAGGAGCTGTGTATGCGCAGTGAGTGGTTGTTTAGGTGTGTATGCGCAGTGAGTGGTTCTTTAGGAGCTGTGTATGCGCAGTGAGTGGTTGTTTAGGTGTGTATGCGCAGTGAGTGGTTGTTTAGGGCCTGTGTATGCGCAGTGAGTGGTTGTTTAGGAGCTGTGTATGTGCAGTGAGAGGTTGTTTAGGTGTGTATGCACAGTGAGTGGTTATTTAGGTGTGTATGTGCAGTGAGTGGTTGTTTAGGTGTGTATGCGCAGTGAGTGGTTGTTTAGGTGTGTATGTGCAGTGAGTGGTTGTTTAGGTGTGTATGTGCAGTGAGTGGTTGTTTAGGAGCTGTGTATGCGCAGTGAGTGGTTGTTTAGGTGTGTATGCGCAGTAAGTGGTTGTTTAGGAGCTGTGTATGCGCAGTGAGTGGTTGTTTAGGTGTGTATGCGCAGTGAGTGGTTGTTTAGGTGTGTATGCGCAGTGAGTGGTTGTTTAGGTGTGTATGCGCAGTGAGTGGTTGTTTAGGTGTGTATGTGCAGTGAGTGGTTCTTTAGGAGCTGTGTATGCGCAGTGAGTGGTTGTTTAGGTGTGTATGCGCAGTGAGTGGTTGTTTAGGTGTGTATGTGCAGTGAGTGGTTGTTTAGGTGTGTATGCGCAGTGAGAGGTTGTTTAGGTGTGTATGCGCAGTGAGTGGTTGTTTAGGTGTGTATGCGCAGTGAGTGGTTGTTTAGGTGTGTATGCGCAGTGAGTGGTTGTTTAGGAGCTGTGTATGCGCAGAGCATCTTGCTCATTCAACATTACTCCCGATTCCAGTGTTTAAATTGATTGCTGCTCAATGGATTCATCAAAAGAAAGTATGGTAATGCATTGTGTAATTTATGTAGATTACTGACTATGTTGTGTTACTATTTATGTTTTATTTTAGCATATAGTGTGAATTGTTCAGTGTAATACTAGAATAGACTGCGCTCCACAGTGTGGAGATTTAGGCTGAGACAGGAGCTGCATGCTTATGCCGGTTTGAGAATAGTTCCATTCCAAACACCTGACAAACCCAAACTGCAGGTACACTCTCACCACAGCAACAGGCAGTCAAACCTTTCTGGTGCGTCATTTACCTGAATAAATAACCAGGATTAGTGAGCCAGGCCCCACAGGGCCCAAAGCAGACCGCTTACTGCTGCAGGTCCGGGCTGGACCTCAGGATGAATAATCCCCCATAATACACCTTATGCAGAACTTCTGCAGTTTTGGTTCCTTTGGTTCCTCAACTCTCAGAGAAAACTATGATATACAACACGAGACATTTGAATGATTTATCACTATGTGTCTGTGTGTTACTGAGCTTATTTTGTGTGTGTGTGCGTGTTTGTGTGTGTATGGATATTCCTATGTGTGTGTGTGTGTGTGTGTGTGAATAATGTGGGAGGTGAGTGTGCATTTTTCATGTCTGTGTAGTGCCTGTAACTGAGTGTGTGTGTGCATGTCTGTGCGGTGCAGGTGTGTGTGCATGTCTGTGCGGTGCAGGTGTGTGTGCATGCCTGTGCTGTGCAGGTGTGTGTGCATGTCTGTGCGGTGCAGGTGTGTGTGCATGTCTGTGCGGTGCAGGTGTGTGTGCATGTCTGTGCGGTGCAGGTGTGTGTGCATGCCTGTGCGGTGCAGGTGTGTGTGCAGGTATGTGCGGTACAGGTGTATGTGCATGTCTGTGCTTTGCAGGTGTGTGTGCATGCCTGTGCGGTGCAGGTGTGTGTGCATGCCTGTGCGGTGCAGGTGTGTGTGCATGTCTGTGCGGTGCAGGTGTGTGTGCATGTCTGTGCGGTGCAGGTGTGTGTGCAGGTATGTGCGGTACAGGTGTATGTGCATGTCTGTGCTTTGCAGGTGTGCACGTCTGTGCGGTGCAAGTGTGTGTGCAGGTATGTGCGGTGCAGATGTGTGTGCAGGTATGTGCGGTGCAGGTGTGTGTGCATGTCTGTGCTGTGCAGGTGTGTATGCTGTGCAGGTGTGTGTGCATGTCTTTGCGGTGCAAGTGTGTGTGCAGGTATATGCGGTGCAGGTGTGTGTGCAGGTATGTATGTAAAGGTGTGAAACCTGGGGCAGATGAGTCGGAGACAGATTGAAGGGTTGCAGAGGAAGGGGAAGTGAGGTGTGTAATTTACAGGAGCCCTGTCACTGAAAACTGTCCTTAGGAGGGCCAGCATGTGGTCCTTACAAACAAGAAACACGTGGAGGTCAAGTGCCTCATTCATCAGATAGAGAGAGATAGAAAGCTGGGGGGGGGGGCAAAATGTTATATGTTGCCACACATACACACACATACATACAGTACAGGCCAAAAGTATTATACCACCTGTAATTAAAAAAAATAACTTTAAAGAAGAATCCGGTTCATATATGCACATTTATTGAATAACAAACCAAACCATGTTTGTACATTGTATATTTACTTCAGATTTAATGATTCAATGTTTCACTCCCCCTATCATTCCCTCTTCCCATGATGCCATATTCTGTACCTTCTGAGGCTGCCTGCATCAGTTCAACTGCCAAAAAACAAACTTCACCTCCCTGTTCAACTGCCAAAAATCAAACCACATCACCCTGTTCAACTGCCAAAAATCAAACCTCACCACTCTGTTCAACTGCCAAAAATCAAACCACACCACCCTGTACAACTGCCAAAAATCAAACCTCACCACCCTGTTCAACTGCCAAAAATCAAACCTCGCCACCCTGTTCAACTGCCAAAAATCAAACCTCACCACCCTGTTCAACTGCCAAAAATCAAACCTCACTACCCTGTTCAACTGCCAAAAATCAAACCTCATCACCCTGTTCAACTGCCAAAAATGAAACCGCACCACCCTGTTCAACTGCCAAAAATCAAACCTCATCACCCTGTTCAACTGCCAAAAATCAAACCTCACTACCCTGTTCAACTGCCAAAAATCAAACCTCATCACCCTATTCAACTGCCAAAAATCAAACCGCACCACCCTGTTCAACTGCAAAAATCAAACCACACCACCCTGTTCAACTGCCAAAAATCAAACCTCACCACCCTGTTCAACTGCCAAAAATGAAACCACACCACCCTGTTTAACTGCCAAAAATCAAACCAGGTAGAAAAGAAACCCAGAGGGAAAAAAAGAATATTTCAAAGCCCTGTTTTACTAAGTCTGTTCTTAGCCAACAATATACTTTTCTGTCTAAACATGGAGTTCCAAACACAGATAATTTTTAGGAAAATGTTACCAGGGTCAAGAAACACAACTCCTTCTTAAAATCAACATTAGCCCCTCTGTCCTTTGGTTGGGAAATAGTTTAACTAGAGCCATCTGTCTGGGTGGATGTAGAATAATATGTCACTTATAAGCAGATCCCAAGGAGCTGCTTTTCATTAAATTTTAGGAGGTTGGGGGAAGTTTTAGGGGGATTGGGGGAACGGGGTTCTGCTTTGTGGGGAACTGGTGCATCTTAAGGTAGTGTAGTTTGGAGTTCACAGTGGTGATTGTCAGTAAAAACAGCCCCAGCTCTTATATGATGAGATGTTTTCTGCTGATAAATTTTATACATTTTTAGATACATTAGGGGGGCAGCGCCCCTTGCCCCCAAGGAAAAAAAAATTCCCTAAATTTGATTATCTTGCCACTAATCAACTGCAGATCAATGCCTAACATGTTATCAGCACCCAGCGTAGCGCTTGGAAGCTTTTGTACATTGGCTTGTTTTATCGTTATATCTCGGAAGATAAGTCTTCATTGGACAGAATGAATTTTAACAATAACTCAGAGTGTTACATCTGAAACAAATAGCATAATCTCAGTTTCACAGCACACTCTCCTGATTCCCTGCCCCCTTACACACACACACATGCACACCACACACACATGCACACAGGCATGCCACACACACACACACACATGCACACCCCACACACACGCACACATGCACACATGCATGCCACACGCACACACGCACACGCACACACATACACACAGGTGAATCACACGCACACACACACAAACAGGTGATTCACACACACACACACACACACACACACATGCACACCAGACACACACACACTCACACATACACACAGGTGAATCTCTCTCTCTCTCTCACACACTCACACACAGGTGAATCTCTCTCTCTCTCACACACACACACCACACACAGGTGAATAGTTTTTTTTTTCCATTTCAGCCTTGTTCTGTAAGAAATGCACATTTATTCAAACAGTGTACAGCCATGTCACCAACCTCTCCCCTCCTCTCTCTCTCTCTCTCTCTCTCTCTCTCCTCCCTCCCTCCCTCCCTCCCCCCTCATCTCCTTTCCATACAGGTAATGGGTCTGTTAAACCCTGGAGGGGTGCCCCACCAGCCCCAGAGTGACTACGCCCTGTCGCCCCTGACAGGGGGGCTCGAGCCCAGCAGTGGGATGGCAGGCAGCTGCTCACAGTCCTACTGCCCCCCCAGCTACAGCTCGGCTGGGTACAGCATGGACCCCGCCCCCCCCTATCAGTACAGCCAGTATGGGCAAAGTAAGGACAATACCAACCCCACCCCCCCATCATTATGGGCATAATAAGGTCAATACCAACCCGACCCCCCCCCCCCCCCCCCATCAGTACTGGCAAAGTAAGACCAATACCAACCTGCCCCTCCCCCCATCAGTACGGCCAGTACAGGCAAAGTAAGGTCAATACCAACCCCCCCCCCCCCATCAGTACGGCCAGTACAGGCAAAGTAAGGTCAATACCAACACCCCCCCCCCCCCCCCATCAGTACAGCTAGTACAGTCTGTGTCTCTGCCTGCATGTACCTCTGTCTGCCTGTCTGTCCGTCTGCCTGTGTCTGTCTGGTATTTGCTGTTATCACATCCAAATTCACTATGAGTTCCTCACTGGGTCTTGTGTTTGGTCATCTGAGACCGTGTAGATGAATCTGCATAACTAGGTTTTGTGCAGTTGTTCATATGTTTGTGTTGTTTGGCAGATACTTTGTTTTTATTTCTCAAACCCAATGATTTTGCAGCTGCCCACATTAACACACAGCAGAGGGCTTTTTAAAGGGCAGTACTTTGCCAGGGAGTAGTATGTGCAATCATTGTCTTAATTTCCTGTCTGCAACATCTTGATGTAATGAATTAGCGAGATGTGATACATGGGCACTGCTGGGTGGAGGGACAGACTCAGGGATGAAAATGGCCTTTGGCAGCCAGTGAGTGGAAACAGGTGTCTGTGGCAGAGTCCCTCTAATAGGATAAACAATAGCTCTGAATCCACCCTGCACTCCCATATTAGACCTGACACCGTACCGTACCAGCCCCCATGTGACCTCGCACAGCCATGATGTCATATCCTGTCTAAGATTCTCTCTGTATTCTCTCCCTGTCTCTCAGGTGCCTTTCATTATCTGAAGCCTGAAATCGCATGAACTGAAGAGTCCCCCAAACACTCCCCATTACCTCTTCTGAAGAGTCCTCCAAACACTCCCCATTACCCCTCCTGAAGAGTCCCCAAACTCTCCCCATTACCCCTCCTGAAGAGTCCCCCAAACACTCCCCATTACCCCTCCTGAAGAATCCCCCAAACACTCCCCATTACCCCTCCTGAAGAGTCCTCCAAACACTCCCCATTACCTCTTCTGAAGAGTCCTCCAAACACTCCCCATTACCCCTCCTGAAGAGTCCCCCAAACACTCCCCATTACCTCTTCTGAAGAGACCCCCAAACACTCCCCATTACCCCTCCTGAAGAATCCCCCAAACACTCCCATTACCCCTCCTGAAGAGACCCCCAAACTCTCCCCATTACCCCTCCTGAAGAATCCCCCAAACACTCCCCATTACCCCTCCTGAAGAGACCCCCAAACTCTCCCCATTACCCCTCCTGAAGAGACCCCAAACTCTCCCCATTACCCCTCCTGAAGAATCCCCCAAACTCTCCCCATTACCCCACCCCACCTGAAGAGTCCCCCAAACACTCCCCATCACCCCTCCTGAAGAATCCCCCAAACACTCCCCATTACCCCTCCTGAAGAGACCCCCAAACTCTCCCCATTACCCTTCCTGAAGAATCCCCCAAACACTCCCCATTACCCATCCTGAAGAGTCCTCCAAACACTCCCCATTACCTCTTCTGAAGAGTCCTCCAAACACTCCCCATTACCCCTCCTGAAGAGTCCCCCAAACACTCCCCATTACCTCTTCTGAAGAGACCCCCAAACACTCCCCATTACCCCTCCTGAAGAATCCCCCAAACACTCCCCATTACCCCTCCTGAAGAGACCCCCAAACTCTCCCCATTACCCCTCCTGAAGAATCCCCCAAACACTCCCCATTACCCCTCCTGAAGAGACCCCCAAACTCTCCCCATTACCCCTCCTGAAGAGACCCCCAAACTCTCCCCATTACCCCTCCTGAAGAATCCCCCAAACTCTCCCCATTACCCCACCTGAAGAGTCCCCCAAACACTCCCCATCACCCCTCCTGAAGAATCCCCCAAACACTCCCCATTACCCCTCCTGAAGAGACCCCCAAACTCTCCCCATTACCCTTCCTGAAGAATCCCCCAAACACTCCCCATTACCCATCCTGAAGAGACCCCCAAACACTCCCCATTACCCCTCCTGAAGAGACCCCCAAACACTCCCCATTACCCCTCCTGAAGAGACCCCCAAACTCTCCCTCCTGAAGAGTCCCCCACTGGGGGTTTGGGTGGGTGTGGCCAGGAGCACAGGGGCACAGGAAGTGCTGATTTCTGTAATCAGGACCAAAAGGGTCACCTCTCCAGCTACCTGCGATGTGACTCTTTCACCTCACATCACACACAGATATGAAGGATGGACAGACCAAATGCCAGAAAGAAAGAAAGAAAGAGAAGGCTAAATGTCAGTCTGTATGTTTTACTTTTAGGGGCAATGATTGCAGGGAGAAGTAAAGGATGGAGGAGGTTTATGTGTGCAGGGGTGGGGGTGGGGGGTCTGCCCAATGGAATTATGGGACAGCCAAATCAAACCTTACAGGAACTGTCAGTGCTTATCAGTACCCCCCCCTTTAGAAGCCTCTCTGGCCTGGCCTGGGCTTGGAGGCCAGAGGGTTGGGATAGGAAGAGTTTAAATGCTGAGAGGCTGCTCTGCTCAAACAAAGCCTTGCTGCGGAGGGCACATGCAGGCCATCGACAGCCAAGCAAACAAACACCCACATTCCCTAAAAACACCCACACACCTAAAAAAACACCCACATTCCCTAAAACACCCCCCACACCTAAAACAAACACCCACATTCCCTAAAAACACCCCCACACCTAAAAAAAACATCCACATTCCCTAAAAACACCCACACACCTAAAAAAACACCCACATTCCCTAAAAACACCCCCACACCTAAAACAAACACCCACATTCCCTAAAAACACCCCCACACCTAAAACAAACACCCACATTCCCTAAAAACACCCAGACACCTAAAAAACACCCACATTCCCTAAAAACGCCCAAATTCCCTAAAAAGTCCACATTCCCTAAAATCGCTCACACTCACAAATACACCCAAATTCCTTAAAAAAACACCTGCATTTCTGAAAACACCCACACTCCTAAATACACCCAAATTCCTAAAAAACACCCGCATTCCTGAAAACGCCCACACTCCTAAATACACCCACATTCCTAAAAATGCCCACACTCCTAAAAAACACCCACTTTACTAAACAAAAAACACTCACACTCCTTAAAAATACCCACAAAACATTTGACACAACTAAAGAAACACACACAATACTAAAAAAACACCCACATTCATAAAAACACCCCCGGTATGGGGTCCAGCGCCAGTGAGACTGAAACTGATGGAACTCAACCAGCAGAGCAGTAACACCTCAGTCAGTCACACAAAGAAAGGACCAATCAAATATACTTCAACCTGCCATATGTGCAATATGACATACCTCAGAATTAATAATGCAGTGAAACACATAAAATGGACCTATGAATATGTCTTAGGGATATTTGTTTTTACATTGCTGACATTATTTTTGTATTATACAAGTGCCCTTGGAGGTAAATGGACAAACAGTAACACTTATGTCTGTAAAAGAAAAATGGACATTAACAGGAGAATTAAAGTAAAACAAACTTAAAATAGTGGGGAGTATATGAGTTCATATCAACCATGAATTTTATTATGAGCACAAATGAGCTAACTTAAAAAATATATATATTTTTTTGGTAAGCCAAATTGTTCAGCTTACTGTTTGTGTTTTTTTCAGTCAGAGAATTCTGCAGTATTGGTATGTAAATAAAAAACCAGAACTTCAGTGCTGGATTGCAGACTAATTTATTATTCTCTCACAAATACATGCCCAGCTAACACAACATTCTTACAACATTATGCCAATGTTTGAACAAAGTTATTGCATAACTATGACACAATTGCCACACACGAATGTTGTAAGAATTGCATGTGTCGCTTAAATTGGTGATGTCAGCCAATTGGAGTTCTGCAAGTAGCACTCGACAGCAGATTGTACATTTGCTTTATTTGTGAAGGAAAACGCAAGATAATTTTTTTGTAGCTTTTTTGTCTTGATTTTTATATATATATATATATTATTTCTTATATGACTGCACAAAATGATTTTGTTGTTATTTGTCTTATGTACAAAATGCAGTATGATTACTATTTATAAATAAAAAATTAAAATACAATACGTGCAATTGTTCATTGTAAACGATGGAAAAATCCATTATCCATGATAACGCGCACATCACATGCTCTTCTTGTGCATAAGAGCTTATGGAGAGTCCTGAATCACACACTTCGCGCACACACGCACACACACACACACACACACTCGCACACACACACACACACACACACACACTCACATACACACGCTCACACGCAAATGTATTTAAAAAATGATTGTCTGCTGCTTAGAAATAAAGCACTCTCAAATTCACTTTTTTAAAGACTCCCTTTAAAAACGAAAAAGGAAGAATGAATTAGGTTAAAAGACGACTTTGTCTCAGAGAAGCGCAGGGCAGTGCACATGTAAACATCTGTACAGACTATTAATACCACATCGCTCGAGCTCACAAACTGACTTTTGTTTCACACACAGAATTAGGAAAATAACCGAGAGCATTTGCACAAACCAATGACTTTCCCCCGCCTCTTTCTTCAGTGCAGCACAGAGAATTCCAGTGTGGGGCAGAAGCAGCCTCAGGACATGAGCTGTAATTATAACTGCCCTGATAAATGTGGGCTCACCGCAACCTCAAACTCCCTTTGTCCAAACCACCCACCAAAAACCTTCTGTAAATAAAATCCAATCAGAGGCCAGAACATATGCCCCACACTCAATTTCACTGCCTCTAAAAACTCTCTCTCACACACATACAGTATGCAGCATGTGTGTTTTTATTCACATACACACAGTACAGTGCCATGAAAAAGTATTTGCTTCCTTCCTGATTTCCTCTATTATTGCATAATTTTCACACCAAATGGTTTCAGATCTTTAGACAAAATGTATTTTTTTTTCAACAAAGGAAAACTGAGTAAACACAAAACACATTTTTAAAAATGATTACATTTGTTTAATGAAAGTTATCAGACACCCATATCACTCATGCGAAAGGAATTTCCTCTTAGTTACTCAATCAACCAACTAATCAAATTGAATTGATAATTAGATTCAGTTTTTTTAATACAGCCAGGTTTGAATGCAACAAGCCCTATTGAATCTAGCATGTGTGAAATTATATTCACACACATACAGTTCTTAGTACATGTGTGTTTGCATTCACACAAACAGTACTTAACAGAAATGTGTTGCATTTATAAAAACAACAATGGAAGTGTTCGCTTATGACAGGCCTATAAATTGCTATAGGTTATACACACGATCTACACACATGAAGGTACAATTAATCCTTAAGTAATTGTTGTTACAAAAGTACTGTTAATCAAACATAGCACGTGGGAACTTTTATGAATAAAAGAACTGACCTTGGTAAATCCAGTCTAGGAAACTCTCCTCCTATAACCAATATATATATAGTATATAGTATGTATATATTTAATATGAATATTAATGTGAAGCAACATTACCCTCCCCCCTGGCGGGGAGTTTTCCCCAGGAGCAGGTGGATGAATAATATCCTGCACCACCAAACAGGTATGTGGCCCATTTAAGAGTACCTACACATAGACTTACACTTACAATACACTTACACCAATGATTACTCTACACATACACTGGATTTACACCCACACTTTAATTACACTTACACCAACACTTACTCTGCACATACACTGGATTTACACCCACACTTTAATTACACTTACACCAACACTTACTCTGCACATACACTGGATTTACACCCACACTTTAATTACACTTACACCAACACTTACTCTGCACATATGCTGGATTTACACCCACACTTTAATTACACTTACACCAACACTTACTCTGCACATACACTGGATTTACACCCACACTTTAATTAGACTTACACCAACACTTACTCTGCACATACACTGGATTTACACCCACACTTCAATTACTAGTGAATGTATGTATTTTATAGGAAAGACTGGCAGACTGGCACTGCTAGCTTGCATTCCCAATCATGCTAGCTGCTGACTGAGGCACATCATGTGTTCAGAACGCTTGTAAATGAATGTTTCGCAAAAGGGTCAGTCAATCTGTTACAAATCTTTTCAGCAGGTTTTGTTTTGTACAGTTTAATGCATGCCAGGATGCTTCTGCAGTGTAACACTGGAGCAAAAAGACAGGCCTGACAACCCAACTCTAGTCTAAGTTAGGTTGTGTTTCACTAGTCTGGGTTAGGTTGTGTTTCACTAGTCTGGATTAGGTTGTATTTGTATCTGAAATATTGTCAGCTTTCTTGCCCCACCATCAAAACCCCAGTGTGTGGCTGACACCTATGCAGCCCACAGTGCTTTAGATTACAATGCAAAAGCAGGTGCCAGCATCAGGTCCAGTGGAGGTGGCTTCATCTAGACAGGATAGGAATGAATTCTAGAGGCTGGGAGGTTCTGCTTATATGAGAATATCTCTGCCCTGCGCTACACGACTGTATTACTGCACTAGTAATATAAAGGCTAAAAAAACATTTGTCTGTTCGGATACAACAGCAGCCATAGAATTATATGCTGGGCCCCATGTCTGAATCTTCATTTTTGATATTTATGTGAAAACATTTTGTGAAACAATAAATGTCCATTGGGAAATACAATAATATATTTAATAAAATATATCTCCCAAATGACAGTAAAATTGATTTTAAATAGTCTGCTTGAAAGGAAAAATTGACCACAAATCATTTCATTCACAAGAGCTACAGGAAGGAAATAGTGCCTGTGACTTGTTTGGCTGCTGAAATGCATTCACACACAGATCTCATTCTGTGACATCTGTTCTACTGCAGCACTGAGCTTCCAGCTATAAATCATAACTGCTATCCAGGAAAACAGGATCCATTTTGTGATGTGAAATATGTCAGTGAGCAGAGAACAAAAGTAATCTCTTTTCCCATTAGACACTGGCAGCATTTGTTGTGGAGGGTCGAAGCACTCAGTGAGAGAAAGAGGTGTGATTTGACGGCAAATATAAAACATTTTAACTGTGGCTAATAGTCAATGTAACAGAAGAAAGGAGATGATATAATGGACAGAACCTATTCCGTATGGCCTCTGGGGCAGACCCTCACCTATGCACACACAGTTTATACAGAGATAGTACTGCATGATTGTATATCATGGGGGGGGGGGGGGGGGGGGGGGGTTAGAAGAATATCATCCTATCTTAATCAGTTCATCATAGGAAATCATACACACAGTAGCCCATACAGGTGAGAAAAACTACACTTTCACAAGGCCTTACAATAGCCCCTCCCCCTCATACTACTCAAAGAGGACACAGTTGAATAAGGAGTGAAATGGGAGCGATTGAGAGATGGGGGGTGAAGTAAAGTAACAGCTGAGAGCTGTAATGAATCATGCCGTAGTACCGCGCGCGGACATCTCCCAGCCAGATGTGTCTGCTGCAGGACCCCTGAGCACGCCCCAGCGGGGAGTAACGCTCTGCTCCTGCTCCACAGCGGGGAGTAACGCTCTGCTCCTGCTTCACTGCAGGACCCCTGAGCACGCCCCAGCGGGGAGTAACGCTCTGCTCCTGCTCCACAGCGGGGAGTAACGCTCTGCTCCTGCTCCACAGCGGGAAGTAACGCTCTGCTCCTGCTCCACAGCGGGAAGTAACGCTCTGCTCCTGCTCCACAGCGGGGAGTAACGCTCTGCTCCTGCTTCACAGCGGGGAGTAACGCTCTGCTCCTGCTCCACAGCGGGGAGTAACGCTCTGCTCCTGCTCCACAGCGGGGAGTAACGCTCTGCTCCTGCTTCACAGCGGGGAGTAACGCTCTGCTCCTGCTCCACTGCGGCGAGTAACGCTCTGCTCCTGCTTCACTGCGGCGAGTAACGCTCTGCTCCTGCTCCTGCTCCACAGCGGGGAGTAACGCTCTGCTCCTGCTCCACAGCGGGGAGTAACGCTCTGCTCCTGCTCCACTGTGGGGAGTAACGCTCTGCTCCTGCTCCACTGCGGGGAGTAACGCTCTGCTCCTGCTCCACAGCGGGGAGTAACGCTCTGCTCCTGCTCCACAGCGGGAAGTAACGCTCTGCTCCTGCTCCACAGCGGGGAGTAACGCTCTGCTCCTGCTCCACTGCGGCGAGTAACGCTCTGCTCCTGCTCCACAGCGGGGAGTAACGCTCTGCTCCTGCTCCACTGCGGGGAGTAACGCTCTGCTCCTGCTCCTGCTCCACAGCGTGGAGTAACGCTCTGCTCCTGCTCCACAGCGGGGAGTAACGCTCTGCTCCTGCTCCACTGCGGGGAGTAACGCTCTGCTCCTGCTTCACAGCGGGGAGTAACGCTCTGCTCCTGCTCCACAGCGGGAAGTAACGCTCTGCTCCTGCTCCACAGCGGGGAGTAACGCTCTGCTCCTGCTCCACAGCGGGGAGTACGCTCTGCTCCTGCTTCACAGCGGGGAGTAACGCTCTGCTCCTGCTCCACTGCGGGGAGTAACGCTCTGCTCCTGCTCCACAGCGGGAAGTAACGCTCTGCTCCTGCTCCACAGCGGGAAGTAACGCTCTGCTCCTGCTCCACTGTGGGGAGTAACGCTCTGCTCCTGCTCCACTGAAGGACCCCTGAGCACGCCCCAGCGGGGAGTAACGCTCTGCTCCTGCTCCACAGCGGGGAGTAACGCTCTGCTCCTGCTTCACTGCGGGGAGTAACGCTCTGCTCCTGCTCCACTGCGGGGAGTAACGCTCTGCTCCTGCTCCACTGCGGCGAGTAACGCTCTGCTCCTGCTTCACTGCGGCGAGTAACGCTCTGCTCCTGCTCCACTGCGGGGAGTAACGCTCTGCTCCTGCTCCACTGCGGGGAGTAACGCTCTGCTCCTGCTCCACTGCAGGGAGTAACGCTCTGCTCCTGCTCCACTGCAGGACCCCTGAGCACGCCCCAGCGGGGAGTAACGCTCTGCTCCTGCTCCACAGCGGGGAGTAACGCTCTGCTCCTGCTTCACTGCAGGACCCCTGAGCACGCCCCAGCGGGGAGTAACGCTCTGCTCCTGCTCCACAGCGGGGAGTAACGCTCTGCTCCTGCTCCACTGCGGGGAGTAACGCTCTGCTCCTGCTTCACTGCGGCGAGTAACGCTCTGCTCCTGCTCCACTGCGGGGAGTAACGCTCTGCTCCTGCTCCACAGCGGGGAGTAACGCTCTGCTCCTGCTCCACTGCGGGGAGTAACGCTCTGCTCCTGCTCCACAGCGGGGAGTAACGCTCTGCTCCTGCTCCACAGCGGGAAGTAACGCTCTGCTCCTGCTTCACAGCGGGGAGTAACGCTCTGCTCCTGCTCCACAGCGGGGAGTAACGCTCTGCTCCTGCTCCACTGCAGGACCGCTGAGTACGCCCCAGGGAGGAGTAACGCTCTGCTCCTGCTCCACAGCGGAGAGTAATGCTCTGCTCCTGCTCCACAGTGGGGAGTAACGCTCTGCTCCTGCTCCACTGCAGGACCCCTGAGTACGCCCCAGGGAGGAGTAACGCTCTGCTCCTGCTCCACAGCGGAGAGTAATGCTCTGCTCCTGCTCCACAGTGGGGAGTAACGCTCTGCTCCTGCGCCACTGCAAGACCCCTGAGTACGCCCCAGGGAGGAGTAACGCTCTGCTCCTGCTCCACTGCGGGGAGTAACGCTCTGCTCCTGCTCCACTGTGCCTTTTCAGCGCTGATAGAGATAGCCTTAAAAAAAAACCAAGCATTTTCGAAACCAATAATTCAGTAGGAGGATTTGGGTTTGGGTGGTGGTGTAAATTAACACAAAAAACAACCTTCCCCCCTCCCAAACTAAATAAATAAATAAAAAGAATGAAAAATAAAAAACACAAAAATAAATGTATTATTATTATTATTATTATTATTATTATTATTATTATTATTATTATTATTACAAATCGACACAGATGCTTGCTGTCTCGCACGGGAATAAACAGACGATTACATGAATCTAGTACATCTCAGTGCTTGCTTTTAATGACAATTCCCTATTAAATGTATATGTCTCTTTCAGATATTTCTAAAGTTGCTAATCTTTTTCGATAACGTTTACAAAATGGGAAGTTGAAAGCATGTTTAAATGGTATGTGAAATGACAACTAAACTGTCAGAGCCATTTAGACTTCCTACAAATGGCGCAAATTGTCATTAAAAACAAGATGAATCCTCTGTTTTCTGTTCTGCCAGCGATTTTTAGATCACATTCTTGTCCACTTTTTTTGCAACTATAAAGCGTGACGGATTTCAACCTCAGGGTGAACCCATATGGTCCGAGTTTACAACCCTCTAACCTGGGGGAAAGAATAACTGAAACTTCGTAGAACTGGCTAATTAATGTCGATTGCATTACATTACATTACATTACAGGCATTTAGCAGACGCTCTTATCCAGAGCGACTTACACAACTTTTTTTCACATAGCATTTTACATTGTATCCATTTATACAGCTGGATATATACTGAAGCAATGCAGGTTAAGTACCTTACTCAAGGGTACAACGGCAGTGTCCTTACCCGGGAATCGAACCTACGACCTTTCGGTTACAAGCCCAGTTCCTTACCCACTGTGCCACACTCCGTCCCAGATTGCGATTAGGAAAATAGCGGAAAAGGCATTCTATCAAAGAAAAAAGTATATAAAATTAAAAGGCAAGTACATTTTCCTCTTTTACATTTAACGCATCTCAGATTTATAGCAGGTTGATCGCTTAATGTAAGCACTGGGAGTGCAGTCATTCAAATTACTCTAGGCGCGGAGCAGGCTTCTGTGGTTCGAGGGCGGAGCTCGAGCCTCTCTAGCTGTGGTTCGAGGGCGGAGCTCGAGCCTCTCTAGCTGTGGTTCGAAGGGTGGAGCTCGAGCCTCTCTAGCTGTGGTTCGAGGGCGGAGCTCGAGCCTCTCCAGCTGTGATTTGAGGGTGGAGCTCAAGCCTCTCTAGCTGTGGTTCGGAGCCTCTCTAGCTGTGGTTTGAGGGTGGAGCTCAAGCCTCTCTAGCTGTGGTTTGAGGGTGGAGCTCAAGCCTCTCTAGCTGTGGTTCGAGGGTGGAGCTCGAGCCTCTCTAGCTGTGGTTCGAGGGTGGAGCTCGAGCCTCTCTAGCTGTGGTTCGAGGGCGGAGCTCCAGCCTCTCTAGCTGTGGTTTGAGGGTGGAGCTCAAGCCTCTCTAGCTGTGGTTCGAGGGTGGAGCTCCAGCCTCTCTAGCTGTGGTTCGAGGGCGGAGCTCCAGCCACTCTAGCTGTGGTTCGAGGGCGGAGCTCCAGCCTCTCTAGCTGTGGTTCGAGGGCGGAGCTCCAACCTCTCTAGGCTGTGGTTTGAGGGCGGAGCTCCAGCCTCTCTGGCTGTGGTTCGAGGGCGGAGCTCCAGCCTCTGCTGGCTGTGGTTCGAGGGCGGAGCTCCAGCCTCTCTGGCTGTGGTTCGAGGGCGGAGCTCCAGCCTCTAGGCTGTGGTTCGAGGGCGGAGCTCCAGCCTCTCTGGCTGTGGTTCGAGGGCGGAGCTCCAGCCTCTCTGGCTGTGGTTCGAGGGCGGAGCTCCAGCCTCTCTGGCTGTGGTTCGAGGGCGGAGCTCCAGCCTCTCTGGCTGTGGTTCGAGGGCGGAGCTCCAGCCTCTCTGGCTGTGGTTCGAGGGCGGAGCTCCAGCCTCTCTGGCTGTGGTTCGAGGGCGGAGCTCCAGCCTCTCTGGCTGTGGTTCGAGGGCGGAGCTCCAGCCTCTCTGGCTGTGGTTCGAGGGCGGAGCTCCAGCCTCTCTGGCTGCTGTGTTCGAGGGCGGAGCTCCAGCCTCTCTGGCTGTGGTTCGAGGGCGGAGCTCCAGCCTCTCTGGCTGTGGTTCGAGGGCGGAGCTCCAGCCTCTCTGGCTGTGGTTCGAGGGCGGAGCTCGAGCCTCTCTGGCTGTGGTTCGAGGGCGGAGCTCAAGCCTCTCTAGCTGTGGTTCGGAGCCTCTCTAGCTGTGGTTCGAGGGTGGAGCTCGAGCCTCTCTAGCTGTGGTTCGAGGACGGAGCTCCAGCCTCTCTAGCTGTGGTTCGAGGGCGGAGCTCGAGCCTCTCTAGCTGTGGTTCGAGGGCGGAGCTCCAGCCTCTCTAGCTAATACAAACTGGAGATTGTCCAAGCATGCGCTCATCTGATTGCCCTTAGGGGCCGCGCTCGCTTGTCTACCCAAGCAACCGAGCTTTCACAGAACTTCTTTTGAGTTGACCAAATTGTCTTTCTACACGACTTATTTATGTGTCATATTGTCTTTATTTCCCCCTCCTCTCGACTCTCTTTCCCCTCAAGTGTCTTCATTTCTCTGCGTGATCCCATTTTGAGGGCTTTTGTGAGGACCCAACGAAAGGTCACCCTTAATAAAAAAGGCCCATCTTTAAAGTTGCCCCCGATAGAGTTCAGTCGAAGCTCGGGGCACAATCTCTTCACTTGTTCGCCACAGACAACTGCGAGTGTTCTCGTCTGAAAGTCACGTGGAATTGACCGTTTTGCAATATTGGGGAATGGCCATTCATTGGTAGGCTAGTTTTTTTGTTCTCTTTTAAAAGTTATATTTCAATGCATACACGGGCCCACAAACAACAGGCAAAGTTTAGTTAATGCAGTTAATGATTGACTAAAGGGTTATAATTGCAGCAATAATGATTATGAGGTTACAAATATAAACAATATATATTTAATTTTCTTTATGACATTAGGATTTGAAATCAACAGCACAAACGTGAGTGCAATCACTGAGTAAAAGAAGCTTGCTACAGATGGACCACAAAATGACTATGCAAGTGTGCGTGCCAAACCAGTCCAAAACAACAGATGGCTGATCTCAATAGAATTCTAAAGAAGAAAATAAAATAACACAATTGGTTCATAGAAAAGGTAGCGGAATAAAATAAGTGAATAAAAATGATATTTCTTTCAGCCAAACAAACATTTCAACATTTTCAAGAGGGATCAAGATGAAAGCGACCTGTCTCCTTTTAAATGTAATGCTTAGATAATTTACATGTTTGACACTGTTTAGAAACTCGGTTTAAAGAAACAGTTGGTTAAATGCACCAATCGATGAAACGTTCTGAAGCGAGAGGTTGTAGATAAGCCTGCAATTTGTCAGATCACTTAAAAATATTACCGAGTAACAGCTGTGATAAAGATCTACCTCCTCGTATTCTTGCACACAGTTCCACTTCTGTGCTGACCCGGCTCTCCCCGGCCGCTGACCCCGCCATGCACGCGCAGCCACTCTGTCACAGATAAAGAATTTGTGGGGTCAAGCGGACCATTCCGCGTTCATGAGCTCGGCTCCTTGCTCTCTAATTTGATTTATACATGCACGTGTGTCTGAAAGGGCCGGTCCCCCGGGCTGTAGACGCATTTCCCTCTTCTTTAATTAGATTTTGGTGCCGTTCATACCGCTCCACTTAGCACAGGTTGAACTTATAAAATGAAAACTGTTCTGTGGGAAAGAAAGCGCACATCGGGCTGCGCTTCCTCAGTAGCTGACCATAGGAACAGCGTGACCTGTCTGATGCCCTCACTGCCCAGAAGCAACTTTTGGGAATATCAGGAGATTTTTGCCATTGACTGTGGTTTTGGGAATATGAGTAAAATTGTGCCATTGACTGTGGTTACCCCCCCGAGAGAACATCCACCCCCCCCCCCCCCCCCACTCAATAGAATCCAAAAGCACCCCCCCCCCCCCCCCCCCGCTCATTGTTTAGGGCCACCAAAATCCTAGGGCCTGAGTGTAGAAACCATCATAACAGTGTATAAACAGCCATAAAAGTGTAGAAACAGCAATAACAGTGTAGAAACAGCAATAACAGTGTAGAAACAGCAATAACAGTGTAAAAAAGATAAAAAGTGTAGAAACAGCCTTAACAGTGTAGAAACAGCCATAACACTGTAGAAAACAGCCATAACAGTGTAGAAACAGCAATAACAGTGTAGAAACAGCCATAACAGTGTAGAAACAGCCTGTGTAGAAACAGCCATAAAAGTGTAGAAACAGCCTTACAGTGTAGAAACAGCCTAACAGTGTAGAAACAGCAATAACAGTGTAGAAACAGCCATAAAAGTGTAGAAACAGACATAACAGTGTAGAAACAGCAGCAATAACAGTGTAGAAACAGCCATAACACTATAGAAACAGCCTTAACAGTGTAGAAACAGCAATAACAGTGTATAAAAACAGCCATAACAGTGTAGAAACAGCAATAACAGTGTAGAAACAGCCTTAACAGTGTAGAAACAGCAATAAAAGTGTAGAAACAGTCATAACAGTGTAGAAACAGCAATAACAGTGTAGAAACAGCCATAACACTGTAGAAACAGCCTTAACAGTGTAGAAACAGCCTTAACAGTGTAGAAACAGCCTTAACAGTGTAGAAACAGCAATAACAGTGTAGAAACAGCCATAAAAGTGTAGAAACAGCCTTAACAGTGTAGAAACAGCCATAACACTATAGAAACAGCCTTAACAGTGTAGAAACAGCAATAACAGTGTATAAACAGCCATAACAGTGTAGAAACAGCCATAACACTGTAGAAACAGCCTTAACAGTGTAGAAACAGCAATAAAAGTGTAGAAACAGCCATAACAGTGTAGAAACAGCAATAACAGTGTATAAACAGCCATAACAGTGTAGAAACAGCAATAACAGTGTAGAAACAGACATAAAAGTGTAGAAACAGCCTTAACAGTGTAGAAACAGCCATAACACTATAGAAACAGCCTTAACAGTGTAGAAACAGCAATAACAGTGTATAAACAGCCATAACAGTGTAGAAACAGCAATAACAGTGTAGAAACAGCCTTAACAGTGTAGAAATAGCAATAAAAGTGTAGAAACAGTCATAACAGTGTAGAAACAGCAATAACAGTGTAGAAACAGCCTTAACAGTGTAGAAACAGCAATAAAAGTGTAGAAACAGCATAACAGTGTAGAAACAGCAAGAACAGTGTAGAAACAGCCATGACACTGTAGAAACAGCCATAACAATGTAGAAACAGCAATGACAGTGTAGAAACGGCAATAACAGTGTAGAAACAGCCATAACACTGTAGAAACAGCCTTAACAGTGTAGAAACAGCCTTAACAGTGTAGAAATAGCAATAAAAGTGTAGAAACAGTCATAACAGTGTAGAAACAGCAATAACAGTGTAGAAACAGCCATGACACTGTAGAAACAGCCATAACAATGTAGAAACAGCCATAACAGTGTAGAAACAGCAATAACAGTGTAGAAATAGCAATAACAGTGTAGAAACAGTCATAACAGTGTAGAAACAGCCTTAATGTCGGTCGATTTGACATATGTGAGAGTCGCAAGTCTATCCTACAAAAAAAAAAAGATCCTGAGTTCAGAAATAAGAGTTATTCGCCGGAAGTTAAAAGGAGTAGTTTTTGACGCAAATTGCTTGTGTGAATGGTCAAAGTTTGGGGGATAGAGCAAAAATTCAGGTCTCCACCAGATAATAATGCCACATGTCACTGTAGGGATGTTGTTTTTTGTGGCGTGCGCAGTGTTAGGTTTGCATTCTGGGATATCCAAAAACGTATTTATTGTTTTGTATTCTTTTTCCAATTTATGCATTTACACTACTTTATCTTTGACTTTCTTAGAATGCCCTTCAGTCTTCAGTTTCAGACCTTTCCTTTAGATTTACAGGCTGACCCACCATTCTTACACACAGCACACGTGACAGCTGCTTTTATGGTTCTCAGGAGGTAAATGGTAAAGCAGGGGCACGTTCAATCTGAAAACGGTGTGCACCGTTTTGCTATGGTTTCCGGGTTGAACGACATGTTTCCTCGAAACGGTGTGAAACGGTGTGAAATGGGCTTTGAGGTACGTTTTCTCGTTTGGTGGGTGTGTCAGTGGTGTTACCCAACCAGCAGCGACGTGTACATAAACCCCGCCGTATTAAAAAAGTAGTGCGCACAATGGATCCAACTGAAGTCCTTTACAAATGCGTCCAGTGCAGCTTGGTGTATGCAACGTTCGAAGACATTAGAAGACATGTTTGTCGTAAGTATTTTATAGTATTAAACACGTATTTAAACCGATTTCATCAGGCTCCGAAAATTCTTCGAAAAGAACCCGAAGAATGGCCTTCTCAGCTGACATAGTTGCAACGCTTGCGTAACACAACAGGGTGTTCAACGCAC
>CM045894.1:44113070-44135570 GCA_025169545.1 Anguilla japonica
TTGGCAATGAAAATCTTATTCAGAGGACCTTGAGAAAGATGGGCTTCATTCACCTTTAAGTGAAATTGCATCTTTGAATCTTTAACCTTGTCGTAGTGAATTTTGTTAATCTTTTTCAGCCTTGCTGTCCTGGGATAGAGGAGTATCTGTGGGATAACACTACGTATGCATAAATTCAGCACTGTGGGATTTGCACTACACACGCGTGAGTTCAGCACTGTGGGATAACACTACACACGCGTGAGTTCAGCACTGTGGGATAACCCTACACACGCATGAATTCAGCTGTGTGGATAACACTACGTACGCGTGAGTTCAGCTGTGTGGGATTTGCACTACACACTCGTGAGTTCAGCACTGTGGGATAACACTACACACGCATGAGTTCAGCTGTGTGGAATAACACTACACACGCGTGAGTTCAGCTGTGTGGAATAACACTACACACGCGTGAGTTCAGCACTGTGGGATAACACTACGCATGCGTGAGTTCAGCTCTGTGGGATTTGAGTCTCTTCCTCTGCTCCTCTATACTGCCTGAGGGGAACAGAGTTGTCTCTATCTGGAAATACCAAGTTTAGTCCTGGATATGATATGGATTAGTTGGCAGGCCCTAATAAAATAGGGCCATCAAATAAATGTAAATAAATAAATAAATAAATAATAAATAAATAAATAAATAAATAAATAAATTTTTTTCCTGTTAGTTATACATCTGCACCACTAGAGGGCAATATACAACTTTACAATTAAATCCATTCCCTTCAGGCATTTGGCAGACAGGCACAGCTTTCATTCTTACATACAGTACAATTATACAGCTGTGAATTTTACTGAAGTTCTGCAGGTTCAGTACCTGTTTAAGTGCACAAAGGCACCCAACCTGCAAATCAACTCTACAAACTGCCAGAAGCCTGGTTTCCTATGCTACAAAGCCACCCCAGTAGTTTAGAGATTACTGGTTTGATGTGCTGTTATAATACCAGCATTTGCAATCGCTTTAGTATTAGCATTAGCAAGCATGCAGGACACTCCATGGGCTGAGGATGAGTTCAGTGGCAGATTGAATGGAGCTGAGGAATCTGCATTGCTGTCTTTCAGTCTGTCTCTCAGTCTGTCTGTCTCTCATTCTGTCTCTCAGTCTGTCTGTCTCTCATTCTGTCTCTTAGTCTGTCTGTCTCTCAGTCTGTCTTTCTCTCATTCTGTCTCTCAGTCTGTCTCTTAGTCTGTTTCTTATTCTTTCTGTCTCTCAGTCTGTCTGTCTCTCATTCTGTCTCTTAGTCTGTCTGTCTCTCAATCTGTCTCTTATTCTGTCTGTCTCTCATTCTGTCTCTCAGGCTGTCTCTTAGTCTGTCTGTCTCTCAGTCTGTCTCTTATTCTGTCTCTCTCTCAATCTGTCTTTCATTCTGTCTCTCAGGCTGTCTGTCTCTTATTCTGTCTCTTAGTCTGCCTGTCTTTCTTTCTGTCTCTTATTCTGTCTCTCAGTCTGTCTGTCTCTCATTCTGTCTCTCAGTCTGTCTTTCAGTCTGTCTCTCATGTTTGTCTGTCTCTCAGTCTGTGTGTGTATGTGTGTGAGTGAGTGTATGTGTGTGTGCGTGTGTGTGTGTGTGCGTGAGTGTGTGCATGTGTGTATGTGCGTGTGTGTGTGCGTGAGTGAGTGAGTGTGTGTGTGTGTGTGCGTGAATGAGTGTGTATGTGTGTGTTTGCGTGAGTGAGTGTGTGTATGTGTGTGTGCGTGAGTGAGTGTGTGTGTGTGTGTGTGTGTGTGTGTGTGTGTGTGTGTGTGTGTTTGTACAATGCTGTGCTGCATGTGCTTGTACTCCAGTTATATTCACACTTTAATACTCACAGCCTGTGGTGGAGAGAAACAACATTAAATACATGATCACTGATTTCCTCCTCTCTCCCTCTCTTTCCCCCTCTTTCTCTACCCCTCCCTCTCTCCCTCTCCCTCTCTCTCTGCGCCTGCCTCTCTCTCTCCCCCTCTCCCTCCCACTCTCTCTCTCCCTCTCCCTCTCTCTGTCTCTTCCCATCCCTCCCGTTCTTTCTCTCCCTCTCCCCCCTCCCTCCCGCTCTCTCTCTCCCTCTCTCTCTCTCTGTCTCTCCCCCTCTCCCCCCACTCTCTCTCGCCCTCTCCCCCCCCCTCTCTCTCCCTCTTCCTCCCTCCCTCTGGCTCCCTCTCTCTCTCTCTGCCCCTCCCTCTCTCTCTTTCTCCTGCTAAATCTTCTCCTCACTGCACATCACTGACCTATTTTCTCAGAGGCTGGTTTCAGGGCTGCTGCAGTTGCAGTCGTACAGATGGGCTGTGTTCCTGTTGGCACAGCTGTGTCACTAGCAGCTCTGTCGAAGGTAAATATTGTCACAGATGCTGTGACCAATCGAATACTGTTGGGAGAATAGCTCCCGTTGCAGGCTGATATAATGAAGTATGCGGTGTGTGAGTTTTGGGTTTTAATCATTTGTCTCTTTGATTCTCGACTGCCTACTGCAATTACATGTCTCATTTAGCTGCAGAAAAAGGCGAGACCAAACCGTCTCCCATGTCGCTATTGGCTGCCCTCAGTGCAATCCAGCCCTCCAGCACAGGGGGTTGCTGAAACCCTCACCTCCACATCCATGTCTGAGAAACAGGGACAAACTTGTGTGTGCATAGTTAAATATGCATGCCTCCTCTTACCGATCCTGGTGGAAAGTCAGCCTCTGATAAATGTTTCATTAACACAGTGCATTACTTCCCATCTTTAAAATATGAGGCAATTCTATGAGAACGCAAACAGAAGGGAGTCTGTTTCCCACAGGGCAGCCATGCTCCCCAGCGTGTAACGCCTTCCACATGGAGATAAACACTGGGGGGTTTACTGCAGAGGACACACCAACCTTTACTCCCCTCTCTCTGTATCTCTCTCTGCATCTCTCTGTATCTCTCTCTGTATCTCTCTCTCTCTCTCTGCATCTCTCTGTATCTCTGTATCTCTCTGCATCTCTCTCTGCATCTCTCTGTATCTCTCTCTGTATCTCTCTCTCTCTCTGCATCTCTCTGTATCTCTCTCTATCTCTCTCTGTATCTCTCTCTCTCTCTGTATCTCTCTGCATCTCTCTGTATCTCTCTCTATCTCTCTCTGTATCTCTCTCTCTCTGTATCTCTCTCTCTCTCTCTGCATCTCTCTGTATCTCTGTATCTCTCTGCATCTCTCTCTGCATCTCTCTGTATCTCTCTCTGTATCTCTCTCTCTCTCTGTATCTCTCTGCATCTCTCTCTATCTCTCTCTGTATCTCTCTCTCTCTGTATCTCTCTGCATCTCTCTGTATCTCTCTGCATCTCTCTGCATCTCTCTCTATCTCTCTCTGTATCTCTCTCTCTCTGTGTATCTCTCTGCATCTCTCTCTATCTCTCTGTATCTCTCTGTATCTCTCTCTGTATCTCTCTGCATCTCTCTCTGTATCTCTCTCTCTCTCTCTGCATCTCTCTCTTTAGGGCTGCCTGGTTTTTACTGCAGCATGCTGAAGGCTTGGGGGCTGCTGAAGGTAGAGAGGCGGGAGGAAGCAGTGACAAGGGACTCTGTGCTCCAGGAGTGTCTGTTTTTTAATCCTCTCTTTCCTGAAGCGGCATTACAGTCTGGACTGTCCCTCCACACCTTTGCTAGAGGTGGAGTAACAAGACTTATCCATCTTCTGGACATGCAGAACAGGTGCTGGAAAACTGCTGTTGAGTTGGCGAGGGATCTGGGTGTCCACTCTGTTAGGAGATGTGACAAGTTGCTGGGCGGCCTGGTCAGCTGTCTTCATCCTCACGTGCGGGAGGTGGTGGAGGAGGCACTTGCTAGAGGTGGATTGACTGGCTCAGAAGTTTTATGTCCTGAGCTTTGGATACAACCTTCAGTCCAGCCCACTCAAGGGCCTTTCCTGGGGGGGAGGGCTTGGGGGGTGGTCTGTGTCCGGGAGGCGCCGAGGAAGCTGCTGTATCAGTGGTGTGTGAGAGTGACACACGCAGCTTCTCTCGCGTCTCTGCCTGCCTCAAAGTGGGTGGAAAGGTTTGCTGTTGCGGGCGAATTGAGTCCTGCATGGAGGACTCTGTACAAGCCTCCTTTGCAAAAGAGGTCAGGGGATCTGCAGTGGCGGATACTCCACAGGACAGTTTCTACAGGCCGTTTCCTGAACCGAGTTGATCCGGGTATCAGCAAGAATTGTGTGTTCTGTGGTCAGGAGGAGACTGTAGAACATTTATTTCTAGACTGTCCCAGACTGGTACCACTTTTTCAGTTTTTACAGCATTTACTGCACTCACTGGGGGTTGAATTTGGGGAGTGTCTGTTCATTTATAGCATGACTTACTCAAGGACTATGAGGGGGAAAATTCAGATAGTCAATTTTGTGTTGGGCCAGGCCAAATTGGCCATATGGGTGACCCGGAAGCACCAGCTAAGGGGAGCAGGCCCAACAGAGGTGTTAATGTGGTTGCGGTTTTTGCTCCGAGCAAGGATACGGCTGGAGTTTGAATATTACCTGATGATGAATGATTTGCCTGTTTTCAAGGATAAGTGGTGTATTCAGCAGGTCCTGTGTGCAGTAGTGGGCAATACATTAGAATTGAAGGTTTGAATAGGAGACATGGGGATAGTGGTGTTAGTTTTAAGTGTTTTCTGTGTGTGGGACTGGAGTTGGTTTTTTTTTCTGTTTGGTTGGGGCTTTGTTTTTGGGGCTGCAAAGTGATTAAGACTGTGTGATTAATAATAAACGGGGTTTTAAAAGTCAAAAAAGTCTCTGCATCTCTCTGTATCTCTCTCTATCTCTCTGTATCTCTCTGTATCTCTCTCTCTGTATCTCTCTGCATCTCTCTCTCTGTATCTCTCTGCATCTCTCTGCATCTCTCTCTGCATCTCTCTGTATCTCTGCATCTCTCTCTGCATCTCTCTGTATCTCTCTCTATCTCTCTCTGTATCTCTCTCTCTCTCTGTATCTCTCTGCATCTCTCTCTGTATCTCTCTGCATCTCTCTCTCTGTATCTCTCTGCATCTCTCTGCATCTCTCTCTGCATCTCTCTGTATCTCTGCATCTCTGCATCTCTCTGCATCTCTCTATATCTCTCTCTGCATCTCTCTGCATCTCTCTCTATCTCTCTCTGTATCTCTCTCTCTCTCTGTATCTCTCTGCATCTCTCTCTGTATCTCTCTGTATCTCTCTCTGTATCTCTCTGCTTCTCTCTGCATCTCTCTCTGCATCTCTCTCTGTATCTCTCTGCATCTCTCTCTGCATCTCTCTGTATCTCTGCATCTCTCTCTGCATCTCTCTGCATCTCTCTATATCTCTCTCTGCATCTCTCTGCATCTCTCTGCATCCCTCTCTGTATCTCTCTGCATCTCTCTGCATCTCTCTCTGCATCTCTCTGCATCCCTCTCTGTATCTCTCTGCATCTCTCTGCATCTCTCTGCATCTCTCTCTGCATCTCTCTGCATCCCTCTCTGTATCTCTCTGCATCTCTCTGCATCTCTCTCTGCATCTCTCTGCATCTCTCTCTCTGTATCTCTCTGCATCTCTCTCTGCATCTCTCTGCATCTCTCTCTGCATCTCTCTGCATCTCTCAGTATCTCTCTGTATCTCTCTCTGTATCTCTCTGCATCTCTCTCTGCATCTCTCTGCATCTCTCTCTGCATCTCTCTGCATCTCTCTGCATCTCTCTCTGTATCTCTCTATCTCTCTCTCTATATCTCTCTGCATCTCTCTGTATCTCTCTGTATCTCTCTGCATCTCTCAGTATCTCTCTGTATCTCTCTCTGCATCTCTCTGCATCTCTCTGTATCTCTCTCTGTATCTCTCTATCTCTCTCTCTATATCTCTCTGCATCTCTCTGTATCTCTCTCTGTATCTCTCTGTATCTCCCTCTGTATCTCTGCATCTCTCTCTGTATCTCTCTCTGTATCCCTCTCTGTATCTCTCTCTTCTCCCCCTCTCTGTATCTCTCTTCACTTTTCTGCACTTCTGCAGCTTGCTCACTGGCTGCTGTGCAGTTGGATTTCATCCTTCAGCTTCCTTCAGTCTGTACCTCACTGGCCTCTCCATGATTACCACCTACTGACCACCACAGTGTTTATACTGACCACCTACTGACCACCACAGTATTCAAACTGACCACCTACTGACCACCACAGTGTTTATACTGTCCACCTACTGACCGCCACAGTGTTTATACTGACCACCTACTGACCACCACAGTGTTCAAACTGACCACCTACAGATGACTACAGTGTTCAATGCAGGACCGTGACCGTGAGGACTGACTTCGCTTTCTGGCCAAGAAGAGGAGAGGAAGAAGGGAATGCCCAGATCCGTCCTTCCATATCTCCAGGAGCCAAGCCAGTCGAGTGTATAACTGCAAATGAAGACTTTATGAAGTGCACTAATGGATTTGATGAAGGCATGTCTGTCTGCTCTTGTTCTGTTTTTGCGTGGCTGTGCACAGGTCTGCAGGACCACTCTTTAAATTTAAGACAGTCACCGATGGTTAAGCAGCTGCATTAATTAACTGCAACAACAAGGCAGCAGCTGTTCCAGTCCTGCTCAGCATGTCCAGCAGTTACTGATGCTTTGCCCTGGACTGTAGATGCTCCACCCTAGACTACTGAAGCTCCACGCTGAACTACTGATGCTCCACCCTGGGCTACTGACGCTCTGCCCTAGACTACTGACGCTCTGCCCTAGACTACTGACGCTCTGACCTGGACTACTGACGCTCCACCCTGGGCTACTGACGCTCTGACCTGGACTACTGACGCTCCACCCTGAACTACTGATGCTCCACCCTGGGCTACTGATGCTCCACCCTGGACTACTGATGCTCCACCCTGGACTACTGACGCTCCACCCTGAACTACTGATGCTCCACCCTGGGCTACTGACGCTCTGCCCTAGACTACTGACGCTCTGCCCTGGACTACTGACGCTCTGCCCTGTGCTACTGACGCTCCACATGCACACGCGCATGTGCACACACACACGCAAACACACACACATGCACAAACACATGCACATGCGCATGTGCACACATGCACACACACACTCACACACATACACAAACACACACGGACATATGCACTCGTGCACGCACACATACACAAACACACACACGCACACATGCACATACACATGCACATACACATACACACGCACACGTGCACATATGCACACACACACACGCACATGTGCACACACACACATGCACAAACACATGCACATGCACATGTGCACACATGCACACACACACACACACACACTCACACACATACACAAACACACACAAACACACACGCACATATGCACTCGTGCACACACATACACAAACACACACAAGCACACACGCACATATGCACTCGTGCACGCACACATACACAAACACACACACGCACACATGCACATACACACACACAAACACACATGGGCACACACGCACATACATACACACACACGTGCACATATGCACACACACACACAAACACGCACACACGCACACACACATGCACACGTGCATATACGCACACACACACACGTGCACACACACATACACTCGCACACGTGCACATACGCACACACATACACACAAACACGCACACACACGCATGCACACATGCACATATGCGCGCACACACGCACACAGATGCACAGATGCCTGAGGGGTATCCAGGTAGCCCTGTGAAAATTCTTCTCACAAATATCTCCTATCAAAAGATGTTTGATTGGCTGAAAGAGAGCTGCTGCTCTGTCGCAGTCCTTGCATGTGATTTGCATACTAATGGATGCTCTCCCTACTAACCCTAATGTTAGCATGTCTACATAAATGCTGCTGCTGCTGCATAGCTAAGTATATAGCATTAGTACTCTGTTCAAACAGCTTTCAATATCCCCATTGCCACCTCTATTCATGATGCTAATGAAACCGCTATGGCTGAAACTGCTACCAAAACCACTACTGCTACTAAAACTACTACCGCTACTTCTACCAAAACGACTACTGCTACTGCTATTAAAACTACTACTGCTACTAAAACCACTACTGCTACTGCTATTAAAACTACTACTGCTAGTAAAACTACTACTGCTACCAAAACCACTACTGCTACTAAAACTAGTACTGCTACTGAAACTACTGCTGCTACTTAAACCACTACTCCTACTGCTATTAAAACTACGACTGCTACTGAAACTACTACTGCTACTGTCACTGCTACCAAAACCACTACTGCTACTGCTACTGAAACTACTACCGCTACTGCTACCAAAACCACTACTGCTACTGCTATTAAAACTACTACTGCTACTAAAACCACTACTGCTACTGCTATTGAAACTACTACTGCTACTGCCACTGCTACCAAAACCACTACTGATACTGCTATTAAAACTACTACTGCTACTAAAACCACTACTGCTACTGCTATTAAAACTACTACTGCTACTAACACCACTACTCCTACTGCTATTAAAACTACGACTGCTACTAAAACTACTACTGCTACTGCTACTGCCACTGCTACCAAAACCACTACTGCTACTGCTACTAAAACTACTACTGCTACTAAAACTACTACCGCTACTGCTACCAAAACCACTACTGCTACTGCTATTAAAACTACTACTGCTACTAAAACCACTACTGCTACTGCTATTAAAACTACTGCTAGTAAAACTACTACTGCTACCAAAACCACTACTGCTATTGAAACTAGTACTGCTACTGAAACTACTACTGCTACTAAAACCACTACTCCTACTGCTATTAAAACTACTACTGCTACTAAAACTACTACTGCTACTGCTATTAAAACTACTACTGTTACTGCTACTAAAACTACTACTGCTACTTAAACTACTACTGCCACTGCTACCAAAACCACTACTGCTACTGCTACTAAAACTACTACTGCTACTGCTACCAAAACCACTACTGTTACTGCTACTAAAACTACTACTGATACTACTACTAAAACCACTACTGCTACTGCTACTAGAACTACCACTACTACTGCTACTAAAACCACTACTGCTACTGCTACTAGAACTACGACTGCTACTGCTACTAAAACCACTACTGCTACTGCTACTAGAACTATGACTGCTACTGCTACTAAAACTACTACTGCTACTGAAACTACTACTGCTACTGCTACCAAAACCACTACTGCTACTGCTACTAAAACTACTATTGCTACTGCTATTAAAACTACTACTGCTACTAAAACTACTACTGTTACTGCTACTAAAACTACTACTGATACTACTACTGAAACCACTACTGCTACTGCTACTAGAACTACTACTACTACTACTATAAACCACCACTACTGCTACTGAAGCTACTACTGCTACTGCTACTAAAACCACTATTGCTACTGCTATTAAAACTACTACTGCTACTGAAACTACTACTGCTACTGCTACTAAAACCACTATTGCTACTGCTACTAAAACTACTGCTGTTACTGCTACTAAAACTACTACTGATACAACTACTAAAACCACTACTGCTACCGCTACTAGAACTACTGCTGCTACTAAAACTACGACTGCTACTGCTACTAAAACTACGACTGCTACTGCTACTAAAACTACTACCACCACTGCTACTAAAAGTACTACCGCTGTGTGCATGTGTATGTGTGAGTGTGCGTGTGTGTGCATGTTTGTGCATGTGTGTGTGCATGTGCATGTATGCGTGTGTGTGTGTGTGTGTGTGTGTGCGTGTGTGTGTGCATGTGTGTGAGTGTGTGTGAGTGTGTCAGTGTGTGTGTGTGCGTGTGTGCGTGTGTATGTGTGTGCGAGTGTGTGTGCGTGTGCACGAGTGTGTGTGTGATTGTGTGCGTGTGTGTGAGTGTGTATGTGTGTGCGAGTGTGTGTGTGTGTGTGTGTGTGAGTGTGTGCGTGTGTGTGCATTCACTGTGTGTGGTTTGGCACTCCTGTAGCACAGCTGTCATCTGTGCTCTCTTCCTCCAGCAGAGTCCCTTCTTCCTCAATCTATTTTCAATTACAGAACAGCTCGTTCTGCCCCTCCCCTCTGGAAGCTCATCTCTGACTTTATCTGTATGGAAATTCAGCAGAGAGGTCTCACAAGCCCCCACAAGAAACGCTGTTACTCAGAACACATCTCATTCACATATTGCAATAGTCCTGTTTCAATCAGGCTTTTTCATATTGTGTGAATGATTCATAAGCATGTTTAGCAAGCTGATATCCCAAGCTTATCTCCAGCCTGACCTGGAGCTCCTCCACTTTGGTCTCCTTTGTTTTTCTTACTTTTTTTGTAAATTCTATGAATGATTCTGCAATAGATCTGCATTTTCTGGTTACAGTGTTTATTTTTGCATGTTGTAGCACTGTTACACTGTCACACTGTTATACTGTAGCACTGTTACATTGTCTCACTGTTATACTATAGCACTGTTACACTGTCTCACTTTCATACTGTAGCACTGTTACACTGCCTCACTATTATACTGTAGCACTGTTACACTGTCTCACTGTTATACTGTAGCACTGTTACACTGTCTCACTGTTATACTGTAGCACTGTTACACTGTCTCACTGTTATACTGTAGCACTGTTACACTGCCTCACTATTATACTGTAGCACTGTTACACTGTCTCACTGTCATACTGTAGCACTGTTACACTGTCTCACTGTTATACTGTAGCACTGTTACACTGTCTCACTGTTATACTGTAGCACTGTTACACTGTCTCACTGTTATACTGTAGCACTGTTACACTGTCTCACTGTTTTACTGTAGCACTGTTACACGCTCTCACTGTTATATTGTAGCACTGTCTCACAGAGAAACTGTCATATTGTGGGACATTGCAGGACAGTGTTTTCCAAACTGTGTGCTGTCAGGCGAAGCCAGGTGTGCTGTGTAAAAAAAGTAATTTGAAAGTTAAATGAATTAGAAATACTCAGATGAACAAATCCTATTAACAAAACCCAAAATTAAAGAGATTAAAATGCATATTGCTTAATCAAAACCCTGGAAGAACATTTAGACCTACTGTTGGCATTTTCACATCAATGCAAATACTTTGCTCGCTTCTGAGTCAGTAAATTTGGAAAAAATAAAATATGCCCTCTTTCAATTCTACAGTTTTACATATTAGGACATAACACTCATACATTTCACTTTTTCAGTGTTCAACCAAAAAGGAGTCAATAGGCAGATGCCATAAAAAGTTAAATCTGCTAGGTGTCATTTGTCAGGTGAGGTTAGATTTATTTCACTGGTTGTTTAGGACTGTTGTGCAGAAAACCAGTGGCACTGATAATTTCATGAAGGACAAAAATTAGGAAGAGTAAAGAATTTGGCTTCCTTTGAGAGGCCTGAGCTTGCGCCAATGCAGCATCCACTGAGACCAAACAGAGCAACAGCAACATCCACTCAGACTAAACAGAGCAACGGCAACATCCACTCAGACTAAACAGAGCAACAGCAACATCCGCTCAGACTAAACAGAGCAACGGCAACATCCGCTCAGACTAAACAGAGCAACAGCAACATCCACTCAGACTAAACAGAGCAACAGCAACATACGCTGAGACTAAACAGAGCAACAGCAACATCCACTGGGACTAAACAGAGCAACAGCAACATCCACTCAGACTAAACAGAGCAACAGCAACATCCACTGAGACTAAACAGAGCAACGGCAACATCCACTGGGACTAAACAGAGCAACAGCAACATCCACTGAGACTAAACAGAGCAACAGCAACATCCACTGAGACTAAACAGAGCAACAGCAACATCCGCTCAGACTAAACAGAGCAACGGCAACATCCGCTCAGACTAAACAGAGCAACAGCAACATCCACTCAGACTAAACAGAGCAACAGCAACATACGCTGAGACTAAACAGAGCAACAGCAACATCCACTGGGACTAAACAGAGCAACAGCAACATCCACTGAGACTAAACAGAGCAACGGCAACATCCACTGAGACTAAACAGAGCAACGGCAACATCCACTCAGACTAAACAGAGCAACAGCAACATCCGCTGAGACTAAACAGAGCAACAGCAGCATCCACTGAGACTAAACAGAGCAACAGCAACATCCGCTCAGACTAAACAGAGCAACGGCAACATCCACTGGGACTAAACAGAGCAACAGCAACATCCGCTGAGACTAAACAGAGCAACAGCAACATCCGCTGAGACTAAACAGAGCAACAGCAACATCCACTGAGACTAAACAGAGCAACAGCAACATCCGCTCAGACTAAACAGAGCAACAGCAACATCCACTGAGACTAAACAGAGCAACAGCAACATCCGCTCAGACTAAACAGAGCAACAGCAGCATCCACTGAGACTAAACAGAGCAACAGCAACATCCACTGGGACTAAACAGAGCAACGGCAACATCCACTCAGACAAACAGAGCAACGGCAACATCCACTGAGACTAAACAGAGCAACAGCAGCCGTTTGCATAGGGGTTGGAGCAAAAGTAAAGTGGGGGGAAGGCAGAGTTTATAATATAACTTAACAAAGCAAACTGCCACTGTTATTCTAGTTTTTTTTATTTAAATTTAAAAAAACTTATCTTCCCTCTATGAATCAAACTGTGAATGGTCCTATGAACTACAAGGAATGCTGTAACATATATATTATAGGTATGTGATACAGGTGTACTGACCCTCTCAAGATGGCTGCTTGGAGGAAGTGACATAAGGAAACAAGATGGCTGCTCAGAGAAGTAAACTAAAATGGAGGACAATGTAGTGGAACTCTGTAGCAAACCAGATCCAATCCCAACGATAAGGCTGTTTATGAAATACAGAAGATATAGCAAAGGAGAGGCATTGCCCTTAATCAAACAACTATTTTGATGAGTTGCATATTTGTTGATCATTTGTGAGGAATGAAAATCTTCAGTCAACACAAAATGAAGATCCAGGTTTGGTGAGCAAATCAATCTGTTTGTTTTTCTTTTTCCAATGCATTGCTTGTTCTCTACATTTTGAGGATCATTGTTTTTACTTTTGAGGAATCAGCTACATTACATTACATTACAGGCATCTAGCACACACTCTTATATATGTATGAAAGTGCTCCTGAGTCCTGATCTTAGTATTTGTATGAAAGTGCTCCTGAGTCCTGATCTTAGTATATGTATGAAAGTGCTCCTGAGTCCTGATCTTAGTATATGTATGAAAGTGCTCCTGAGTCCTGATCTTAGTATTTGTATGAAAGTGCTCCTGGTCTTAGTATATGTATGAAAGTGCTCCTGAGTCCTGATCTTAGTATATGTATGAAAGTGCTCCTGGTCTTAGTATATGCATTAAAGTGCTCCTGGTCTTAGTATATGTATGAAAGTGCTCCTGAGTCCTGATCTTAGTATATGTATGAAAGTGCTCCTGGTCTTAGTATATGTATGAAAGTGCTCCTGAGTCCTGATCTTAGTATATGTATGAAAGTGCTCCTGCCGTCTGGTAGACGCTACCGGAGCATCCGGGCACGGACGACCAGACTCACAAACAGTTTTTTCCCCCAGGCCATCAGGCTTCTCAACCAGCAACATTAATCTCAGGGATCACATTGATCACATGACCTCCTATGTACGCTCCTTCACTTCCTATGTACGTTCAATGTACATTATCACAATCTTATGCACATATATCAGCACTCCTGCACTTTATATGGTTAATATTTAAATATTTTATACTCCTATTCTCACTGTCCATATCCCCAATCTGTACAGGCTGGTACTGCTGCTAATATTTAATACTATTTTTAATATTATGTATATTTTAGATATTTTTGATATTTTTTGATATTTTTGCTCTTGCTTCTACATAGTTGCTGCCTGCCATGTCATAAGAATTTCTTTGCTCAGAATGACCTTGTGTTATACTGTGCACTTGACAAATAAAAACACTTTGACTTTGGTCTTAGTATATGTATGAAAGTGCTCCTGAGTCCTGATCTTAGTATATGTATGAAAGTGCTCCTGATCTTAGTATATGTATGAAAGTGCTCCTGGTCTTAGTATATACATGAAAGTGCTCCTGGTCTTAGTATATGTATGAAAGTGCTCCTGAGTCCTGATCTTAGTATATGTATGAAAGTGCTCCTGATCTTAGTATATGTATGAAAGTGCTCCTGGTCTTAGTATATGTATGAAAGTGCTCCTGATCTTAGTATATCTATGTAAGTGCTCTTGAGTCCTGATCTTAGTATATGTATGAAAGTGCTCCTGATCTTAGTATATGTATGAAAGTGCTCCTGATCTTAGTATATGTATGAAAGTGCTCCTGGTCTTAGTATATGTATGAAAGTGCTCCTGGTCTTAGTATATGTATGAAAGTGCTCCTGAGTCCTGATCTTAGTATACGTATGAAAGTGCTCCTGATCTTAGTATATATATGAAAGTTCTCCTGAGTCCTGATCTTAGTATACGTATGAAAGTGCTCCTGATCTTAGTATATGTATGAAAGTGCTCCTGATCTTAGTATATGTATGAAAGTGCTCCTGGTCTTACTATATGTATGAAAGTGCTCCTGGTCTTAGTATATGTATGAAAGTGCTCCTGAGTCCTGATCTTAGTATACGTATGAAAGTGCTCCTGATCTTAGTATATGTATGAAAGTGCTCCTGAGTCCTGATCTTAGTATACGTATGAAAGTGCTCCTGATCTTAGTATATGTATGAAAGTGCTCCTGATCTTAGTATATGTATGAAAGTGCTCCTGGTCTTACTATATGTATGAAAGTGCTCCTGGTCTTAGTATATGTATGAAAGTGCTCCTGAGTCCTGATCTTAGTATACGTATGAAAGTGCTCCTGAGTCCTGATCTTAGTATATATATGAAAGTGCTCCTGAGTCCTGATCTTAGTACATTGGGCGACATAGCTCAGGAGATAAGACCGGTTGTCTGGCAGTCGGAGGGTTGCCGGTTCGATCCCTCCCCCTGGGTGTGTTGAAGTGTCCCTGAGCCTAATGCTCCCAACGAGCTGATTGGTACCTTGCATGGCAGCCTTTCACCGTTGGTGTGTGAGTGTATGGGTGAATGAGAGGCATCAACTGTAAAGCGCTTTGGATAAAAGCGCTATATAAATGCAGTCCATTTACCATCCATTACCATTTAGTACATGTATGAAAGTGCTCCTGATCTTAGTGTACGTATGAAAGTGCTCCTGATCTTAGTATATGTTTGAACATGTTTCTTATCTTAGTTTATGTATGAAAGACGGATCTGTGGCCATAGTTATTGATAAAAGGGGGCCTGCATTCTGATGATTGGTGGTAGATTATTCAGTGTGGGATTGGGACTGTTTGGGTATGAGAATGGAAATGACTTGCGGGAGATTGTTGGTTGTAACTGATAATAATATCTGATGGAGATGAAGTTGCAAAGATGTTCATAGCTAAAAGGATTTATAGATTGAAGTGCTACACAGTAAAGTGTCCTGAGTGGAGATTGGGAATGGGGTTTGGGGTTCTGTGAGACAGTGGAGCGATATTTTCATTTCAATATTGTTCTTTAAAATGAACAGTGCCTAAGTTTTATTTCTTTTGGCTTATGCACTATTTATGAATACAGTTCCTAAGAACACTGTATCTGGCTCATACAGCATACACACACACACACACACACACACACTGTCTCTGGCTCATGCAGTATACACACGCACACACACACACACACGCGCGCGCGCGCGCACACACATACACATGCACACGCACCCACGCATGGACTCACACACACACACATACACACACACACACACTCTCACACACGCACACACACATTGTAATCACATTAATCAAATGCATAAATATTGGACCTACTGTATAACGGGTTCCTTTGGCATGGAGTCCAGTATTTAATGAATATTTCCCCCCTGGTTGGCAGACATCAGCGTAAAGCTAGGGTAGAATGCCGATGGGGGTCATTTACAGGGCTGGTGTGATGCCACTGAGACTGATTGGGTTCACAGTGGGGAATTATGGTCTCCACACATGCAGAACCTCCTGATTGGCTACCCACATTACAGCTCTCTGGAGGAGAGGAATTGGGCCTGGCATGTACATTTTGAAAGTTTGAGTGTGATGTAGACGTAAAGCTTACTGCACAGGGAGGAATGCATTATTGCTCCAAAATGGTCAGGGTGGTGTTGAGGTTCCGTTTCGGGATTCAGTGTGGTGTTGGGGTTCAGGTTCAGAATTCAGGGTAGTGTTGGGGTTTGTTTTCAGGGTTCAGGCTGGTGTTGGGTTCAATTTCAGGGTTCAGGGTGGTGTTTGGGTTCAGTTTTGGGGTTCATGATTGTGTTGGGGTTCAGGTTCAGGATTCAGGGTAGTGTTTGGGTTCAGTTTCAGGGTTCAGGGTGGTCTTTGGGGTTCAGTTTTGGGGTTCAGGATGGTGTTGGGGTTCAGTTTTGGGATTCAGGATGGTGTTGGGTTTCAGGCTCAGGATTCAAGGTAGTGTTGGGGTTTGGTTTCAGGGTTCAGGGTGGTGTTTGGGGTTCAGTTTTGGGGTTCAGGATGGTGTTGGGGTTCAGTTGCTAACATCAGCATTAGCACCAGAGCACTAGCACCAGCATGCTAGCACCTGCACTAACAGGAGACTGATAACATCAGTATATTAGGGCTAACACTGGTGCTAACAAATATGACACATTTTTCTCTGTATGCTCGACGGTTTTTTAATGGCTATATTTATCATTTTGGCAAAATCATGTAGCTTCAAACTAACAGAAATTGCAGGGGCCTGTTTTATGTTTTAATCAATCTAAATGGATGTGTAGGTCATGCACTAATGCAGTGGGGAGGATAAGTTCTTAATCAGCTGTGGAGAAGCTGGGTGGAAGGGGAGGGGCTAGGGTGGATCGTGTGTCTGTCCAGTATAGATATTTCATTTGTAGCGTCTGCTTACTTAGCCAAATTAATAAGCTTCTTTTGGCTGTCAGAACCACCTCTCCGTACCTCACACTTTTACAAGACTAATAAATAAAGCATTTATTTCCTTCTCCATCTCTGCTCGACTAATTATTTATTTATAAACATTTATAACTTTAAGCTATTTTTCGTAGTTATGTTATGGCGGTTCATATCTGACACTGCCAAGTTCAAAAGATATAGGTAGTGGGACAAGTTAAATGTGATTTATGCATGCTGCTCTTGCCTGTAAATTAATTCCATTAGTGCTGATTAGGGAACTGCGATGTTCTGGCCCATAAACCATATTCTCATCCTGATCATATTGATCTCTGATATTTTATGGCACTAAAGGAAAGGCTTCTTGCCAATGCAAGCTGATGAATTAGACTGAGCCAGAAACACCGCTCCGTGTGTCCTTCTGCTAGGTATAATACTCCGTTTTCAGGTTGGGCCTCAGCACCGAGGGCGACTTAGCTCAGGAGGTAAGAGCGGTTGTCTGGCAGTCGGAGGGTTGCTGGTTCGATCCCCGCCCTGGGCATATCAAAGTGTCCCTGAGCAAGACACTTAACCCCTAACTGCTCTGGTGAGTGAGAGGCGTCAATTGTAAAGCGCTTTGGATAAAAGCGCTATATAAATGCAGTCCATTTACCATTTACCAGCACCTGGCCATGTGTGGCAGGTGACTGTTTGAACAGAGCTTAGGTGGAGCTGTGCTCTCCCGTGAGGTGGCCGTCCCAGGCCTCTCTGCATTACCTGCGGTCCTGTTGCCATGGAGCTGTAGATGAAACACTATCTGAGAACAACTGCACAACAAGTTCTGTGGAGCTCCTGTTGTCATGGTGACACAGCATCTGTGGTCAGTTGGGGAAAGCTGTGTTAATTGTAAGTTGCCTGGGACCTGAAGGCCTGTTTTGTAAATGGGATAATATAACACTGTGTTTGCAATGTCTGAGTAGTCTTGCCCTTGGTGCTTATCGCAGCTTGTGTGAGTGAAATGCTGTGTATGTTCTACCCATTAATGTGCGTGCCTGAGCCACTGCCCCTCTCCCCGCTCCTCAGTCTCAGGGCATTACACTTAGCACAGTGATGCTCCCCGGCCCTCAGTCTCAGTGCATTACACTTAGCACAGTGATGCTCCCCGGCCCTCAGTCTCAGTGCATTACACTTAGCACAGTGATGCTCCCCGGCCCTCAGTCTCAGTGCATTACACTTAGCACAGTGATGCTCCTCGGTCCTCAGTCTCAGTGCATTACACTTAGCACAGTGATGCTCCCCGGCCCTCAGTCTCAGTGCATTACACTTAGCACAGTGATGCTCCCCGGCCCTCAGTCTCAGTGCATTACACTTAGCACAGTGATGCTCCCCGGCCCTCAGTCTCAGTGCATTACACTTAGCACAGTGATGCTCCTCAGCCCTCAGTCTCAGTGCATTACACTTAGCACAGTGATGCTCCCAGTCCTCAGTCTCAGTGCATTACACTTAGCACAGTGATGCTCCCCAGTCCCTCAGTCTCAGTGCATTACACTTAGCACAGTGATGCTCCCCGGCCCTCAGTCTCAGTGCATTACACTTAGCACAGTGATGCTCCCAGGCCTCAGTCTCAGTGCATTACACTTAGCACAGTGATGCTCCCCGGCCCTCAGTCTCAGTGCATTACACTTAGCACAGTGATGCTCCCCGGCCCTCAGTCTCAGTGCATTACACTTAGCACAGTGATGCTCCCCGGCCCTCAGTCTCAGTGCATTACACTTAGCACAGTGATGCTCCCGGCCCTCAGTCTCAGTGCATTACAGCACAGTGATGCTCCCCGGCCCTCAGTCTCAGTGCATTACACTTAGCACAGTGATGCTCCCCGGCCCTCAGTCTCAGTGCATTACACTTAGCACAGTGATAGTCCTCAGTCTCAGTGCATTAGATTTAGCACAGTGATGCTCCTCAGTCCTCAGTCTCAGTGCATTACAATTTAGACAGTGATGCTCCCCGGCCCTCAGTCTCAGGGCATTACACTTAGCACAGTGATGCTCCCCGGCCCTCAGTCTCAGTGCATTACCTTAGCACAGTGCCCTCAGTCTCAGTGCATTAGACTTAGCACAGTGATGCTCCTCAGTCCTCAGTCTCAGTGCATTACAATTTAGACAGTGATGCTCCCCGGCCCTCAGTCTCAGTGCATTACACTTAGCACAGTGATGCTCCCCAGCCCTCAGTCTCAGTGCATTACACTTAGCACAGTGATGCTCCTCAGTCCTCAGTCTCAGTGCATTACACTTAGCACAGTGATGCTCCCCGGCCCTCAGTCTCAGTGCATTACACTTAGCACAGTGATGCTCCCCGGCCCTCAGTCTCAGTGCATTACACTTAGCACAGTGATGCTCCTCAGTCCTCAGTCTCAGTGCATTACACTTAGCACAGTGATGCTCCTCAGTCCTCAGTCTCAGTGCATTACACTTAGCACAGTGATGCTCCTCAGTCCTCAGTCTCAGTGCATTACACTTTAGACAGTGATGCTCCCCGGCCCTCAGTCTCAGTGCATTACACTTAGCACAGTGATGCTCCCCGGTCCTCAGTCTCAGTGCATTACACTTAGCACAGTGATGCTCCCCGGCCCTCAGTCTCAGTGCATTACACTTAGCACAGTGATGCTCCCCGGCCCTCAGTCTCAGTGCATTACACTTAGCACAGTGATGCTCCTCAGTCCTCAGTCTCAGTGCATTACACTTAGCACAGTGATGCTCCTCAGTCCTCAGTCTCAGTGCATTACACTTAGCACAGTGATGCTCCCCAGTCCTCAGTCTCAGTGCATTACACTTAGCACAGTGATGCTCCCCAGTCCTCAGTCTCATTGCATTACACTTAGCACAGTGATGCTCCTCAGTCCTCAGTCTCAGTGCATTACACTTAGCACAGTGATGCTCCCCAGTCCTCAGTCTCAGTGCATTACACTTAGCACAGTGATGCTCCCCAGTCCTCAGTCTCAGTGCATTACACTTAGCACAGTGATGCTCCTCAGTCCTCAGTCTCAGTGCATTACACTTAGCACAGTGATGCTCCCCAGTCCTCAGTCTCAGTGCATTACACTTAGCACAGTGATGCTCAAATCTGGCCCTCAAGGCCAGTAGTACTGCCGGTTTTCATTCTCCGGGGCCAGATTTGAGGCACAAGAGGCTACATTCAATACGCTTGAAGTTATCTAAACAAGTTATCAGATCAGATCCATAATCTTTACTGGCACAGAAAGTATGTAACTGTGTGTGTTATGAACAGTTTCAGATGAGAGTTAGTTTGTAAGCGTTCGTGATTGGCTTGACTGTACCCCACCCTGATGCAGTCTGTGGGACAGAGTGGGGTGTCTGCAGAGGAGACTGGGGGTTGGGGGTCAGCATAGGGTTGTGTTTGAGGGATGTCTGAATTGGGACAGGGGCTGTGGGGGCACGTGGATAGACCCATAAGCTGACAGGATGGATGTAGGCTCCACTATCACAGGAACTTCTAAAGGACCAATTTCAGAAACTACTGTGTAAACAAGGATCTGTTTCAGGGTTGTTTTGGTTTGAATCAGACCTTGTGCGTGTGTCCTTGTCTGTGTGTGTGCATGTGTTGTGTGTGTGTGTGTGTGTGTGTGTGTGTGCATGTTTGTATGCACATGTGCATGCATGCGTGTGTGTGTGCACATGTGCATGCATGTGCGTGTGGGCATGTGAGTGTGCGCGTGAGTGTGCGTGCATGTGCGTGTGTGTGTGCGCGCATGTCTGTGCATGTGTGTGTGTGCGTATGTGTCTGCACGTGTGTGTGTGTGCGCGCGCGCGTGCGTGTGTGTGTACGTGTGTTTGTGAGCATGTGTGTGTGTGTGTGTGTGTGTTTTGTGAGTGTTAGGGAGGGGCCATTATTATTAGCATGAATGAAGGGAAGATACAGCAGGGACTTACCCTGGGAAAGTAAATCAATGAGCAGGTTTTACCCCCCTCTGTGAGGGGGGGTGGGGTGGGTGGGGTTCCTGCAGATAGCTCTGCCCCCTCGAGAGGTCTTTGTGTGTTCTTCTCCTTCTCCATTGCCTGGCCTCCCAAGTCTCGACCCCTATGTCAGCAGGAGGGGTGAGGGGGGGCACCCTGACCAGGATCCGTGGGTGTACCTGCAGGAGAGCAGATCAAAGACCTACAATTTTAATGAGCACTGGGACCTCAGGACCCCTACCAGCTCTAACCCAGTGCTAATGGCTCTGCTAATGCTAATGGCTCTGCTAATGCTAAAGGCTCTGCTAATGCTAATGACGCTGCTAATGCTAATGGCTAAGCGTTTTAACTGGGGGCTTTTTTTTATTTTATTTTATTTTTTTATTTTTATTTCACCTTTATTTCACCCAGCAAGTCATTAAGAATAAATTCTTATTTACAATGGCCGCCTGACAAGCGACAAAAGCCACTTAAGGAAAGGGGAGGTGGGCTAGAAGATAAAAGCATGTTAAAAGCACAACATACATCAATAATAACAAACTAAACATAGGCACATGAAAACACAGGCAAGCAAACAACAGTCAACAAATGAGATATGGGGGAGAAGAAAAAAAAAACCAGAGTGTTATGGGGATATTACATGGTAGAAAAACAGTTGCAGGAATCAGTGAATATGTCTGAGATGGCATGTTTGAAGGCAGAAATGGTAATAAATTTATCCAGTTTTAGGGTTTTTTGCATTCCAGTCGCAGGCAGCAACGGATTGAAATGATGCAAGACCGAGGGAGGTGTTGGTTTTGGGAATTTTTAATTGGACATGGAGTGAGGACCGGGTGTTGTGTGTGACAAACATAGGATGCAGCAGGTGACACAGGTAGGGAGGTGATAGACCGAGAAGGGTCTTGTAAATGAGAGTAAGCCAGTGAGTGTTACGATGGGCGTGAAGGGAGGGCCAGTTGACCAAAGAGTAAAGCCTGCAGTGGTGTGTTTTGAAGGGGGCATTTGTGGCAAACCGGATAGCAGAATGGTAAAGAGCATCAAGCTTGCAAAGTGTACGTTTGCATGCAGACCTGTATATTATGTCACCCTAATCGAACATGGGGAGAATAGTCATTTGTATGAGGGTGAGTTTGGCAGCAGAGGTAAAAGTGAAACAATTTCTATAAAGGAACCCGAGTTTGGCCTTGACCTTAGACTGCAGCTTAGAGATGTGGTGGGAGAAGGATAGCATGCTGTCTAGCCAGATGCCCAAGTATTTATAGACTGTGACCTGATCCAGGGTAGCTCCCTCACTAGTGATGATGTTGAGGGCTGGAGGGGGTGTGCCACCCTTCCGGCAGAACCACATAACCTTAGTCTTGGAGGTGTTAAGAGACAGTTTAAGGTGGGTAAAAGCCTGTTGGACTTGGAGGAAGCTATCCTGGAGTGTGTTTAGTACAGTGTCGGGGGAAGGACCAGTAGCATAAAGAATTGTGTCATCAGTATATAGGTGAATGAGTGAGTTATCAGCAGCCTGAGGGATGTTATTGATGTATATGGAGAACAGTGTGGGAGCAAGTATGGAGCCTTGGGGAACACCCCTAGTGACTGGGAGAGGGTGAGAGAGAAGGTTTTCATACCTCACGTGTTTTGAA
>CM045894.1:44138070-44193070 GCA_025169545.1 Anguilla japonica
CAGCTTTCTGTCGACTGTGGCTACCTGGCAGGTGTCAATCACCACTGGTTTCCTATGCTTTCAGGGGTAAACACGGCCATGATTGCAGTGTTCCATGGTGCACGGTTCAGTCAATAGTTTGTTTTGGTAAAGTAAATTTGGGAAGTAAAGGCTGTAACTGTGGACCAGACGTTCCTCCGCGCTCTGTGTTGCATTTGAAAGTCAAATTTAAGGACAAACATTGATTGAATTCAGACCAATGACTTTGCATTCAGGACTCAAATAAAGTCTGAGTGCTTTAAGTCCTCTGGAAGGGACCGAGCTCTTTCAGCACAAACATCAAAGAAACCAAACAGTTCAAACACTGACTGAAAACACACACACCCTCACACACATATACACATGCGCGCACGCACACACGCACACACGCATGCACTTGAGTGTGTGAAAATCACACCTGCTGCATCTGTTCTCTCAGCTGTGAAACAAACATCCAGCCAAACACACCTGTCATCTCACTCAACCAAACAGCAGGTCTATTGCCACACTCTCACACACGCACGTGTATACACCCCCCCACACACACAGTCTCTCTCTCTGAGCATATGCACCCATCAGTTCAAGCATATTCTTTATTGCATTCAGCCTGTCTGAGGAGGTTAGACTGGGCTGTATGTATATTCAGCCTGCCTGAGGAGGTTAGACTGGGCTGTATGTATATGCAGCCTGTCTGAGGAGGTTAGACTGGGCTGTATGTATATCCAGCCTGTCTGAGGAGGTTAGACTAGGCTGTATGTATATTCAGCCTGTCTGAGGAGGTTAGACTGGGCTGTATGTATATCCAGCCTGTCTGAGGAGGTTAGACTGGGTTGTATGTATATTCAGCCTGTCTGAGGAGGTTAGACTGGGCTGTATGTATATTCAGCCTGTCTGAGGAGGTTAGACTGGGCTGTATGTATATCCAGCCTGTCTGAGGAGGTTAGACTGGGCTGTATGCATATTCCGCTTGTCTGAGGAGGTTAGACTGCGCTGTATGTATATTCCGCTTGTCTGAGGAGGTTAGACTGGGCTGTATGTATATCCAGCCTGTCTGAGGAGGTTAGACTGGGCTGTATGCATATTCAGCCTGTCTGAGGAGGTTAGACTGGGCTGTATGTATATCTAGCCTGTCTGAGGAGGTTAGACTGCGCTGTATGTATATTCAGCCTGTCTGAGGAGGTTAGACTGGGCTGTATGCATATTCAGCCTGTCTGAGGAGGTTAGACTGGGCTGTATGTATATCTAGCCTGTCTGAGGAGGTTAGACTGGGCTGTATGCATATTCCGCTTGTCTGAGGAGGTTAGACTGGGCTGTATGTATATCCAGCCTGTCTGAGGAGGTTAGACTGGGTTGTATGTATATTCAGCCTGTCTGAGGAGGTTAGACTGGGCTGTATGTATATTCAGCCTGTCTGAGGAGGTTAGACTGGGCTGTATGTATATCCAGCCTGTCTGAGGAGGTTAGACTGGGCTGTATGCATATTCCGCTTGTCTGAGGAGGTTAGACTGCGCTGTATGTATATTCCGCTTGTCTGAGGAGGTTAGACTGGGCTGTATGTATATCCAGCCTGTCTGAGGAGGTTAGACTGGGCTGTATGCATATTCAGCCTGTCTGAGGAGGTTAGACTGGGCTGTATGTATATCTAGCCTGTCTGAGGAGGTTAGACTGCGCTGTATGTATATTCAGCCTGTCTGAGGAGGTTAGACTGGGCTGTATGCATATTCAGCCTGTCTGAGGAGGTTAGACTGGGCTGTATGTATATCTAGCCTGTCTGAGGAGGTTAGACTGGGCTGTATGTATATTCAGCCTGTCTGAGGAGGTTAGACTGGGCTGTATGTATATTCAGCCTGTCTGAGGAGGTTAGACTTGGCTGTATGCATATTACAGCCTGTCTGAGGAGGTTAGACTGGGCTGTATGCATATTCCGCTTGTCTGAGGAGGTTAGACTGGGCTGTATGTATATTCAGCCTGTCTGAGGAGGTTAGACTGGGATGTATGTATATCCAGCCTGTCTGAGGAGGTTAGACTGGGCTGTATGTATATTCAGCCTGTCTGAGGAGGTTAGACTGGGCTGTAGGTATATTCAGCCTGTCTGAGGAGGTTAGACTGGGCTGTATGTATATCCAACCTGTCTGAGGAGGTTAGACTGGGCTGTATGTATATTCAGCCTGCCTGAGGAGGTTAGACTGGGCTGTATATATATTCAGCCTGTCTGAGGAGGTTAGACTGGGCTGTATGTATATTCAGCCTGTCTGAGGAGGTTAGACTGGGCTGTATGTATATTCAGCCTGCCTGAGGAGGTTAGACTGGGCTGTATATATATTCAGCCTGTCTGAGGAGGTTAGACTGGGCTGTATGTATATTCAGCCTGTCTGAGGAGGTTAGACTGGGCTGTATGTATATTCAGCCTGTCTGAGGAGGTTAGACTGGGCTGTATGTATATCCAGCCTGTCTGAGGAGGTTAGACTGGGCTGTATTTATATTCAGCCTGCATGAGGAGGTTAGACTGGGCTGTATTTATATTCAGCCTGCATGAGGAGGTTAGACTGGGCTGTATATATATTCAGCCTGTCTGAGGAGGTTAGACTGGGCTGTATGCATATTCAGCCTGTTTGAGGCTCCGGTGATGGAGAACAGCTGAGAAACATCTTCTTACAATGATTTATAGTGTCATGGCCGCCACAGCTTGCTACGTGTGAGAGACGTGTCCCGTGCATGTGAAGTTCCACTATACAGTTCAGAGTAAAAGGAAGGGGTGAGAGGAAGATGTAGCTGAAGACCTTGTGCTCAGAGGGATTTAGACGAGGAAGAGGATGGCAGCCCCTATACCGAGCTTTTATTTCACACTGAAGACAGTTTACAGTGTCCAAACTGCACTGACTGAACAATGATGATGTCATTGTTTCTTTATGAAACCACTAAGTGGTTCCTGAGGTTAAAGGTTAAGATTTAAGCAGGAAGCAGGGTCAGTGTGGGTCTGTGTGGTGGGCAGGTCCTGGACAAGGGACAGACAAGCCTCAGGAACCCCACCCAAATATTTCAGCTTCAGCTCAGAGGACAAAACGGCTCTTGCAGTAACGACACCTACGAGGGAGGCAGTTAGACAGCCAAGCAACCTTCTCATTCTGTCTTTTCACTGACCTCCACAAAGCAAGGGGAAAATAAATGATATCGTGAAGGGACAAGTAACAATTTGTCAACAAGGAATTAATGAGAACATAGAAGGGCTGGAACACCCCATCAATGGATCGATTCAGGGACGGTTGCTACAGATATTTAGATATGAGCTTCCAAACATTTGAATGGACTAATATTTAGAGGTCAGTAATCAATTTATATACTGTATGACTGGCAAATTATGTAAGGGAAAAGTTGAAAGGTGATTCAGCTGTATTTCAGTATGTTTAATTTCAGTCTACATGCTGCTGAGAGATCAGTTCAGTCCTTTAATGGCAGATGGGCAAGGTCACCATATCAGAGCTCAGTCCAACTGCCAGAAATATATTTCCCTGATGCCCACCCTGATGCCCACCCTGGCCCCTCCCACCCTGATGCCCACCCTGGCCTCTCCGACTCTGACCCCCAACCTGGCCCCTCCCACCCTGATACCCACCCTGGCCCCTCCCACCCTGATACCCAACCTGGCCCCTCCCACCCTGATACCCACCCTGGCCCCTCCCACCCTGATACCTGCCGTGGGCCCAGAGGCCCCTGCCTCACTGATGACCCCTGATTTCCCCTAATTCCAGAGCAAGGTGTTATTCAGTTTGACAGTAAAGGAGATGAGATTTATCATTTAATCTGGTGATTCAGTGACCTGGGACAGGAGATAAATGAGTCGTGGTGAGAGCTGATGAAAATGCATTAGTTAATTTGTCAGAAATTATGTAATATGTTTTGGAGGGATTTCCTGTGTGCCTCACTGTGCCCCTCGGCACGCTCACACCGCTGATGTAATAAACACACAGTTCTCAGTTCACTCTTATACTTCAGTCAGAAAATTCACTGACCGCACAACCAGCTTCCTTTTGCATTAAAAACTAAACTCAAATTTACACAATTCATGCTTCTATCCGAATAGTGTAGCGCAGAACATATCACACACACACACACACACACACACACAGAGGACCACTTGCCAGCACTAAGTAATAGAACTCTTACTAAAAGTTAAAAGACAGTATTGTGTGCACGAAAGGGTTCCCACTCCTGTTGTATGGTACTTTTCAGCAGAGGTAACATTCCTTCCAAATTGGACAAAAGAATTTTAATGGGGTGGCTAATGGGCTGTGCTTAGATAGTGGGAGGTATGGAGGGATTGGATTTCACAGGGTACAGCTTATTTGGACAGAGATAAAATCGTTCAGCTTATTTTTTAAAACAACTGTGAGAAAAAAGAAGTTTGCTTAGAGAGAGAGAAGCTCTGTGCTGTTAATGGATTCAGCCAATTTGATAACAGTGTTCATCTGATTCACCTTCAAAGTGTTTCTGCCATAGAGCTCTTATTGCAGTGTCGCTTGCACAGTGTTCTTGTTGCAGTGTTGATATTCATTGAGGACTCGGTGTCTGCATGACTCTGCCTGCATGACTCTGTCTGCAGGATGCTCTGTCTGTAGGACTCTGTGTCTGTAGGACTCTACTTTACATTACAGGCATTTGGAAGACGGTCTTATCCATAGCGACGTACAACAAAGTGTATAACCATAACCAGGAACAGGTGTGTCGAAAACCCTAGAGAGAAGTACTGTTCCAAGTGCAGGGAACAACCACATAATTCAACTTGGACCCTGAAGGATAAACTGATTAATACCAACACAAATGAGAACAGCAACAATGCAGTCTACGCAAAAATACAAGCAGTAGATAAGGCGAGTGCATTAACTAAGTCACCTACGAAACAGCTACCTAGTTACAACTCTAAGCTTACAGTTAATTTAGAGATTACAGGGAGGTAGGGAGGGATGGGGAGAGGTGCAGCCTGAAGAGGTGAGTCTTCAGTTGTCGCTTGAAGTGGGTCAGTGTCTCAGCTGTTCTGACCTCCATGGGGAGGTCATTCCACCATCGTGGGACCAGGACAGACAGGAGACGTGTTCGGGAAGCGCAGGTGCAAAGAGGGAGAGGTGCCAGGTGTCCTGAGGTAGCGGAACGGAGGGGTCTGGCTGGCATGTAGGGTTTGAAGATCTTGTGGAGGTATGCTGGGGCTGATCCCTTGACTGCCTGGTATGCTAGGACTAATGTTTTAAATTTGATGCGAGCCGTAACAGGTTGTCAGTGGAGGGTAGTGAGCAGGGGAGTGATGTGGGAGTGTCTGGGGAGGTTGAAGACCAGACGAGCTGCAGCATTCTGAATGAGTTGCAGGGGTCTGATGGCAGATGCCGGTAGTCCAGCCAGAGAGTTGCAGTAGTCCAGGCGGGATAGTACCACTGCTTGGACCAGGAGCTGGGTTGAGTAGGCGGTGAGAAAGGGACGGATTCTCCGGATGTTATACAGGAAAAATCTGCACGCCCGGCTTACCGCTGCAATGTTCTTGGAGAGGGACAACCTGTTGTCCATCACCACTCCGAGATTCTTGGCACAGGGTGATGATGTCACTAAGGTGTCCCCTAGGGAAATGGAAAAATCTAGGAGGGGAGAGGTTAGAGCAGGAATAAAGATTAGCTCCGTCTTACCCGGGTTGAGCTTCAGGTGGTGATTGTCCATCCAGCTCTGGATGTCCCTCAGGCAAGCAGAGATGTGGGCAGGGACCTGTGTGTCTGATGGGGAGAAGGAGAGAAAGAGTTGCGTGTCGTCGGCATAACAGTGATAGGACAAGCCATGGGCAGAGATTACAGGGCCAAGGGATCTGGTGTATAAGGAGAAGAAAAGGGGACCGAGGACTGAGCCCTGGGGAACTCCGGAGGCGAGGGGACGGGGCGGCGATACTTTACCAACCCAGTCAACCTCGAAGGAACCATCGGAGAGGTAAAACTCAATCCAGTCAAGGACTGTGCCGCAGATCCCTGTTGCTGCCAGGGAGGACAGGAGGATGAAGTGCAGGATGTCTGCAGGATGCTGTGTCTGTATGACTCTGTGTCCATAGGACTCTGTCTGCAGAATGCTGTGTCTGTAGGACTCTGTGTCTGCATGACTCTGCCTGCATGACTCTGTGTCTGTAGGACTCTGTCTGCAGGATGTTGTGTCTGTAGGACTCTGTCTGCAGGATGTTGTGTCTGTAGGACTCTGTCTGCAGGATGCTGTGTCTGTAGGACTCTGTGTCTGCAGGACTCTGTATCTGCTGGATGCTGTGTCTGTTGGAGTTTGTGTCTGCAGGATGCTGTGTCTGTGGAATGTTGTGTCTGCAAGATGCTTTGAATGTAGATGTGGTCTCATGACTATATTATTCTTTCACTGCATTTACACTTTGATCTTGATGCACATGTTGTTCTTGTCCACATGTAGCAATGGTTCACCACTATTCCTTTCTCTCTACAGAATGCCTCTCAATACCTTTCTTCATGACAAGATTTTTCAGGTGGAATAAAAAATGCCTTTCTCTCCTGAGCCCTTACATGCACAGTGATGAAGAATAAATAACGATAATGTATGTGGCAATGCCCTTTACCAACAGCTCCCCAGGAAAATGAGTCTTATAGGAAAAATATCAAATTACAGTGTTTGCCAAAACAAAAATGTCTGTTTTAGCCTCCCATCTTTGAACCACAGTGAATTATTGGAGGGACATGCAAACTGTGCAGCATTATGGCAGCGTCAGAATCTTTTATGCTATGGGAAAGAAAACTTTTTTCCCAGAGCAGCTTTAAGAACTGAAATGGCAGCAAAGCTCAGGAGATGAAGCTAACACGGCTTTGTGCTGTAAACCAGAGTGTAAGGCCATATTTAAACCGGGGGTCCCCTGTAAGGCTGCATTAGTGTCAGTTGTGCAGCCGCTGAATTAGTGTCAGTTGTGCAGCCACTGCATTAGTGTCAGTTGGGCAGTGGCTGCATTAATGTCAGTTGTGCAGCCGCTGAGTGTCAGTTGGCAGCAGTGGTCAGTTGGGCAGCGGCTACATTAGTGTCAGTTGGGCAGTCAGTTCAGTGTGCAGCAGCAGCATTAGTGTCATTAGCAGCTCATTAGTGTCAGTTGTGCAGCGGCTGCATTAGTGTCAGTTGTGCAGCAGCTGCATTAGTGTCAGTTGTGCAGCAGCTGCATTAGTGTCAGTTGGGCAGCGGCTACATTAGTGTCAGTTGGGCAGTGGCTGCATTAGTGTCAGTTGTGCAGCAGCTGCATTAGTGTCAGTTGGGCAGTGGCTGCATTAGTGTCAGTGGGCAGTGGCTGCATTAGTGTCAGTTGTGCAGCAGCTGCATTAGTGTCAGTTGTGCTTGTGTCCCAATATAATACTGTGTACGGTGATCTAATCTACGAGTGAACCAGTGTAGGTATAAACAGTCAGTTAGCTCATTTAGCCAGGATTTTTGGTGGGAAAAAACCTGCTTACACACTGGCCCTCGAAGACTGGAATTGCTCATCCCTGCTTTAGAAGATCTGGCATGTTTTCTGAGTTGAGATTCCTGTCCAACTCTACCATATCTCTCAGAAAGGAGAAAACAATCATGTTTATGATTCACAGCTTGTGACTGCATCTGAAACATTAAACTGGGCTGGCAGAATCTCACCCCTCTACATGGCCTCCCACACACAGCCCCACCCAGCACTGAACACCAAGAGAGGCGTCTGATGGGTTCATTTCAGTGGGAAAGATCTTCTGCAGGCCTGCGTGTAGAAATGAACAGTTTTAGCTTTATAGCGCGCTGATGTGTTTGAAAAGGGGATTCTGGCCGAATGGCAGAGTGGCGGTCTGTATCATTCTCTCCCACACCCCCCTGCCCCCCCAACACCCCCCCGCCCCCCCAGCCTGGCCTCTTTGTGTCTGCAGTTTGGGCTCTGCAGGACCAGGGCTTGCCGCTTTTCTATTGGTCAGATGAAATTTAGTGTGGGAGGGGTACAGGGGGGTGAGAGCTCAACCTGGGACACGGGGCGTGGCCAGGAACACAGAGCGCAGTGTGAGTGGCACACAATGCAGATGTGTGGGCTGATGCCATCTGGGGGGTAGCTGGGGGACCGCTTAAGGGGTCCCTTCAATTGGGAGAATGGAGAAATTATCTGAGAGTCATCAATCAAAAATCTGTGACACAAATGACCAAAAACAACGGTCCTGATGCGACCGAGTGCCCCGTGTCAGAACCGCCCGCCGCCAGGACCCCCAACAGGGCCACCGATCAATAGGGCCCGCCGGTCAAGCCCGGCTCCCATTGGCCAGTTCCCTGCGAGCCGCCCCCTTGTCTAACCCAGCTTTACGGCTACGCCGGCCGCCATTCATCCCTCACACTGGCGGACAATCGATGCCGACCGCAGCCGTCCTGGAGCGCAGATGCTTCGCCCGACTCATTATTTCGGGCGAGATTGTTTTGCCGGAGCAACCGCTCCACCACAAAGGCGTGAGACCGAAGCCCTGGAGACATCACGTCACCTGCTCGCCATCTACCACCATTCCCCCAGCGGTCCCGCTCTGCCCCGCCTCACTGTCACAGTCTGGCCCAATCTGGCCCCATTCTAAATCCCAACACGTCCCAAGTGGCAGACGTACACAGAAGCAGGTGGACGGCGGTCTCATGTACATTATGCCTGAATTACTAGTAAAAAGACCGCAGTATTGTTATAGTTGCTAGATAATTAGTAAGCCGTCCATAGCGGGGGGGGGGGGGGGGGGGGGGGGGGCTGTACCTCCCATTTCTCAGTTAGTCGTTTTCAGTGCTGCAGTTGCTGTGAAATATGCTCAATAGATTATGGTTCACTCTTATTAAACACTTGCATCTTTCTCACAAATGTCATATTAAATGTAGCAGGGCTAAATGAGACTTCTAGAAATGACCTGCACAGCACTCACATTTTTACATAATTTTAGCTGTAATAAAGGTAAATTTAGACATTACACTGCAGGGAAAACTCCTTGAATGGCTTATTACCATGAAGATGAAAAGTAATGGGTGAAGCTGGTAGAATGGTAGAAATGAGAATTTTAAGCACCATGAGTTTGTGCAGGCAGAGAGAGGTCTCCCCTGATCTGAGCACACACACCAAACAAACCTCCATGATGAAGACCCAGCAGGATAGGGGACACTCTGATGGTGTGGTGGTGTATTTTAGGGGAAACTCTGATGGTGTGGTGGTGTATTTTATAGGGGAAACTCTGATGGTGTGGTGGTGTATTTTTAGGGGAAACTCATGGTGTTGTGGTATATTTTTTAGAATAAACTCTGATGGTGTTGTGGTATATTTTTTAGAAGAAACTGATTGTGTGGTGGTGTATTTTTTAGGAGAAACTGGTGGTGTGGTGGTGTATTCTTAGGGAAAACTCTGATGGTGTTGTGGTGTATTTTTTAGGGAAAACTGATTGTGTGGTAGTGTATTTTTTTAGGGGAAACTCTAATGGTGTGGTGGTGCATTTTAGGGGAAACTGATGGTGTGGTGGTGTATTTTTTAGGAGAAACTCTGGTGGTGTGGTGGTGTATTTTTAGGGGAGACTGATGGTGTGGTGGTGTATTTTAGGGGAAACTCTGATGGTGTGGTGGTGTATTTTTTAGGGGAAACTCTGATGGTGTGGTGGTGTATTTTAGGGGAAACTCTGATGGTGTGGTGGTGTATTTTTTAGGGGAAACTCTGATGGTGTGGTGGTGTATTTTAGGGGAAACTCTGATGGTGTGGTGGTGTATTTTTAGGGGAAACTCTGATGGTGTGGTGGTGTATTTTTTAGGGGAAACTGATGATGGTGTGGTGGTGTATTTTTTAGGGGAAACTCTGATGGTGTGGTGGTGTATTTTAGGGGAAACTCTGATGGTGTGGTGGTGTATTTTTAGGGAAAACTCTGATGGTGTGGTGGTGTATTTTTAGGGGAAACACTGATTGTGTGGTGGTGCATTTTTAAAGAAATTATTGGTCATTTGTGAGTGGTGTGCAGACGTTACTGCCTTTACTTACACAGTTTGAATGTGCATGCATTGGTATTCTCCATCACCCTAACTATACTCATCATGTTCGGATAATGGGAGTGTAGTATTGCATTTAGGGTATCCAGACCCTTTTCATCAATATATGTATTTATAGGAAACACAACAGAGCAGGCCAATGTAAACCTGGTATACATTTATCTGGATTTCACCCTTTAATAGACTGTCAATAACACATGTCAACCTGCTGCTGCAGGTAGAGGGACACATTACTATTTATAATTATTTAATTCAATCCAGTACTGAGAGAACATAGACTAAGCCTACAGCTTCAGCTCAGTGCAGTCCTCCTCAGAGACAGTGCTGTTCTTCAGTCTCTAACAGTGCTGCTGTAAATCTCTAACTGTGCTGCTGAAAATCTTTAACTGTGCTGCTGTAAATCTCTAACGGTGCTACTGTAAATCTCTAACTGTGCTGCTGTAAATCTCTAACTGTGCTACTGTAAATCTCTAACTGTGCTGCTGTAAATATCTAACTGTGCTACTGTAAATCTCTAACTGTGCTACTGTAAATCTCTAACTGTGCTACTGTAAATCTCTAACTGTGCTGCTGTAAATATCTAACTGTGCTACTGTAAATCTCTAACTGTGCTGCTGTAAATATCTAACTGTGCTACTGTAAATCTCTAACTGTGCTGCTGTAAATATCTAACTGTGCTACTGTAAATATCTAACTGTGCTACTGTAAATCTCTAACTGTGCTGCTCTAAATCCCTAACTGTGCTACTGTAAATCTCTAACTGTGCTACTGTAAATATCTAACTGTGCTGCTCTAAATCTCTAACTGTGCTACTGTAAATATCTAACTGTGCTGCTCTAAATCCCTAACTGTGCTACTGTAAATCTCTAACTGTGCTGCTCTAAATCTCTAACTGTGCTACTGTAAATCTCTAACTGTGCTGCTGTAAATATCTAACTGTGCTACTGTAAATCTCTAACTGTGCTGCTCTAAATCTCTAACTGTGCTGCTCTAAATCTCTAACTGTGCTACTCTAAATCTCTAACTGTGCTGCTGTAAATCTCTAACTGTGCTGCTCTAAATCTCTAACAGTGTCCTGCTGCCTGTACATCCCTGGCTTTATTTCTGATAGATTTCAAAGACATGCCATTTTATATTTATTTATGCATACCATGCTCAGTTCATGGGGAAATACATAGTATAGCACATATTCTAACAGCATTACCACCCTGTTCAACAACCAGTAAGAAAATGGATCATTCTTGAGAGATCATTTTAAAAAAAATGTATTAATGTAAACCCGCATAGTTGTTTCTGTAATGGAGAAATATCATTATGGCATGTTGAAAACTACTTTCAAAGCTATTGATTCAATAAAAACTGTCCTGTACTACAATATATTCATAAACAGACTGTATGATAAGATAAAGAATCCAAATTCAGCATAACCGATTGAAATGTAAATAGATAAGTAATTTTCATGTCACAATTTCTGTCACTGTCTTTTGTCACAATTTCCAATTTTCCTGCTTTGTCCTACATGGCCCCCAACAGGCCCCCAATGCAGGTACGGCTATATTTCTATTGTCATTTTAATGTGTAGAACTGTGTGTACATATCCTTTAGATGTAGAAAAATGGCGAGCAATGTTGGGCAAAATAGCCTAATCTCGTCAATGTTTTGTTATTTCAGTCTACCATTGTCTTATCTGAAACAGAAGCTGAAATACTATTGTCTACCCGCATTAATAAACACACAATGTATATCATACTTGTAATGTATCATACGCATTTTTCGGTATTTGACTCCTGACGACCGCTTCCGATGAACATTCCCTTACTACATAAGCCTACACGTTTTTTTCTGCAAGAAGAAACACAAATGCGTTTTTTCTTTCTGCATTTGGCCTTTTTGCGAATAGTGTTTATGCGACTGGTGTTTAGACGGCAGTTAAAATTCCACCCTTGCGGAAGAAACTGAATACTCTTTATCTTCCTCCTACGGACAACTCCGCGCGCCCTCATCTTCAGCATACAGACACCTCACGCGCTTCCGTCATTTAAGCTTTCTGCACCTTCCCGACGTTAAAACAGAGTCAGATTAAGCGTTAGGAAAACAAGTGCTCCTCTTCTGCAAAGAGGTCGGCGGTTGTCAAACTGCAAAATGCTTGACTGTGTTTTACCTTCCGTCCCACTGTCGCCGTGAAAGAGGACACTGTTGGGTTACGACCTCCTCGGGGTTTCCTCCCCGTGTGTTTTAGGATTTGCGGCGGACAGCGCAGCGCAATGCATTCCATGCGCGCGACCTCCAGAGCAAATAGCTGGACAGCGCCTTGAGAAAGGCGGGCAGTTCGAGCGTAGGTGGACGTGAAAGAAAGTCATAAAAAGAAAAAGAAACAATTCAGCACTAGGAAGTGAGGGGAGCAGATGGAATGTTTAACAGAAGATAAGATACCTCTTTTGTTTCAGGGTTGCTGTGTAAGTTGTCTTTGCAAAACTGAAATAAATCAGGTATTATTTACAAAGGTTTTATTCAAATGAAAAGCGTATGCTACGTTTTCGGAAGTAGGCCAATGCGCCGCGTTTTCTTCTTCATTCCGGATTATATAGGCATACTCCACATGAGCATAGCAGTACATTTTAATTCCGAATCCAGTGGGTAAACACTCAGTCGTGCTTGAGAATTTAAAGCATGCGTTAAAAAATAAAAAAATTAATAATTAAAATACTGTCTTAATTCAGGGCGAGATCTATAAAAAAAAAACATTGTTAACGGAAACCCCTAGCCTATTTTAAATTAAATATTACCGGTGAAAAATTGGCATACATGTTTCTCGAATAAAAATGTCGGCGTCGGCGTTCACGCTTTTTTGCACCCCACTATACTAGCTGGGCCGTCTACAATCCTGCAGCAGAACCCTGAACCGCCAGGTCCCGTGTCTGCGTCCTCTAGGTGGCGCCCTTGTCACAAATCGTCGCGTGGTGTAATGTCTATCGTATCGCATCGCTGTTGCCCCTGATTACCATGCGGTTTTTTAACACGGGCCAGCTAACATTCAAACCAGTTTGCTCAGTTTAGACCTACCGTCTTTTAATGCAGTGCGCCTGACTTGCTCTCGCAGCTTCAGGAAGTTGCGGGGAAAATATAATATATTTTGGAATTATTGTAATGGGCTACTTTGCTTCTGATGCAGCTACTTGCATACTTAAATAAAATGCAAAAAAAAAAAAAACGGTTCGCAAATCTCAAAAGTCGGCCTGTTTGGCAAACTACACTGTAAAACAAGTAAACGGCCATTTGCTGGGAAAATAACCAAAGTGATTATAAATATTCAAATGTGCGCATAAACAAATAACCTAATTAATCAATGCACTCATTTCACGTATCACAAGTATTCATCGTTCCATTAAAATATTAATTTAAAGGTGGTGTCCAGAAAACGTTTATTATGGTTTAATCTCTTAAATCTTTCATTTTAGGAATCGTCAAGAAGTGCCTGGGAAGCGCGTATCCATAAAACGAGACGCGCTCTAGATGATGCACAAACTCGCGCACCTTTTATCTTCACTAAACCACCACTCAAACGAAACAAGAGAAGCAGTGCGGTTAATGATTATTTCATTTTTTTCCCTTTCTTTCTTTCCTTCCCTAGTTGGATTGACAGTAGCGTCAGCGAGTGAAGAAACGCCCCCTGGCAATGAGAGCGACGGGCAGCTCGGCAGACTGAGACATAGACGCTTATTCCACAGGGAAAGAGAAATTTGGAGGTGTGCAGCACGGAGCAACAGAAACAGCGAGTGACAAATGACACAAATGGCCAGAATTCTGTACATGGCGACTTCTGTCCTGTTCAAAATTTCCACGTTCGTTTCCTCGGCACGGATTTATCCTCAAAATGAAGGTAAGAAATTGTACAGTCGTGCGAACCGCGTGGATTTTTGGTGGGTTACTCCACGCGGACGGCACCTTGGTCTCACTTTGCCTGGAGGGTCCGCACGTGTAGAAGTGCACGATCAACCGGACGATAACATTTAACCTGAGCATTTCTTGCATTAGTGTATTTTATTCGAGGAAACGGTAGATATGCACGCGCACGCTCTTTTACTAATGAGTTCCACTTTTCATCGCGGATTCTCAGGAGCCCTGTATCAAGAAAATGGCTTTGCGACCTGGAATGATCTGAGTCACTCTGCCGGACCACCGGCAAGAAAGGAGGACTGTCAAAAATGCTACACGCGCACTGTGGTACTGCTGTAACCATGCTCTGTTATATATATATATATATATATATATATATATATATATATATATATATATATATATATATATATATATATATATATATACACACACACAGCATGGTTACAGGAGTACCTGAATACCAAATATATATAACATTTAAGTCCAATTTGTGAGTATTTTCGGAGCCGGTTGTATTTGGAAGGACATTCAAACATCGAATTCGGAATTCGCGTAAATGAATTTAGCAAGGTTTTTTTTTTTTGCTTGCCTGTGTGCGCTTTTTATGTGCCAGGTTTAGTGATTATTACAAAATGAAGTCAAACTGTTGGTCTTATCAAGTTTATTAATCTATGTAAATTCGAATATTCTTAGATGCCACGGAAATTATTATTTCACTTGTTTAATGGTGTTCATTCTTCACACTAATGTTTCTGTTAAAATGTATAATTAGTTGCCATGACCTCATCCTTAATCCGGGGCATGATTCAGTCAACAGCTAGTAAATGTGAAGTTATCGACACAATTGAAGTGGGATTTTAAGGCTAACGCTGTTTTTTTTTTTGTTTTTTTTTTTGTTTTTTGCGTGTCAGTGAATTCAAGTCACGCACGCTGCTCTGTTCTTCGGTTGCCCACATTTATATAATGCACGTGCGATATTTAATCCATACTAAATTAATCGAAAGTGACAGATTACAATTGTGGTTCGTGAAGAAACAAATCTGCATAGCAAGCTCAAAAGCCTCTACCGACCAAATACTCTGTGATCAAACTGAGACGGCTGGCTCGCGCCCAGCACCCCCGATGGGTTTTTATGATGCCGTCCGAATCCCAAACTAATACAGATAGCGATAGCGCATCAGATTAGATTTCCACAGTACCGGCCATTCTCCTACTGCTTTGGGATTATGTCGTTAAGGATTTCCTTATGAATGTCTCTAAATGTTCGTTCAATCCCATACAAGTGACAACAGTAGCCTAATTAAAGACATACATGGTTGCCGACCCTATGCGTACATACGTGTTTCTATGCAGACGCCGTTTATCCATTTTGTGTAGCCTATACCTTCAATGGTCTTACGATGACACGATAAGATGTATTTTCTGTCGTGTAGCTATAGGGTTACAAACATAGCGTGAATGATTTAATACCAATTTTGACTTTTTAAAAATCAACATTTCCTCTGAAGGCAAATCGAGAAAGGGTGTTAAAACAGCAGTTTCTTTCAGTTAAACAGACGGAAACTTCAGAAGCAACAATACGGACAAAACAATTGTATTTTTTTCATACACATTTTCTTCAAGTAAAGTAATGGAAATATATTTTGTGTCGATGGAGCAGATATACTGACATGTGCATTGTTTCGCTTTATAGTTACTTTGCTGGATTCCAAATCAGTACAAGGGGAACTTGGATGGGTTGCGAGTCCAGCAGAAGGAGGGGTAAGTGTTCTCTGAATTAAACATGCGGGAAGACGCATTTCTTTATGCATTCCACCAGACACCGGTAATGCTCCGATTGGAGACATACTTCATTTGGCGTCATGTTTCCCGAACTGAATGTGAATCTGGCCATTCTTTGTGGGGAAGCATTATAGCCAGTCCTTTCCTCAGAAAGGTTCAGAACGTTATGTTTTTCAACGAAGGCAAGATGCATTAGATGTAACTTTCTGCATTGGTGGTTTGCCATTAAAAGATGGGGAATGGGAAATGGGACAACACTGAGGTTATCATCACATTGTAATTTCTAGAGTTCACCAAAGGCACCAGCGTCCGCTGTTCTTTTTGCACGGGAAACAGCGCTACCTAAAACAGGCCCCGAGGCGCGCGCTGGTTAAACACAGCCTCAGTTGTTCTCCGGACTGCAGTCGTGGGGCACGGTTTATGCTGCACGAGCGTCTAGGAGAAAGTCGTGGAGCTGGTAAACATTCACATTACAGATTGTTTTATAAGCAATGGGAATGAAACTGGTGGGCACACATGCGCACACGCGCACACACATAAATATATATACATAAGAGAAAGATTTTGGCCAAATGTAACACAGCCTTTTTGGGTGGATGCATCGAGCTTGAACAATGTATTTGAGGTTAAACGCACAGAATAACCCTCTCTATCTCTTTAAAGAATGGTGGGAGATAATTTCAATAAATCGGCTGCATTTTGATGTAAGATTTGAATAGCCTGTGATGAGTGATGTTAGCTGGGTAACTTCATATTATTACAGTGATGGGTCCCAACGTGAGCAGGGTTGTTTGGTTGGCACTGATTTTGGGGTTATGGCAACCAACCCTGGAATAGGTGTGTAATTAATGCAATGACGTGTATATATATATATATATATATATATATATATATATATATATATATATATATATATATATATATATATAATGCATGTGTCATCACATTATTAACTGCATGCCTATACCAGGGTTGGCCGCCAATATTGATCTTGGCCCAATTTGGATATCAGTATCCCATATTAATGGGAGGCCTAATATTTTGCAAGTTTGAATGAATGACTTCTAGAAAGTGCTTTGAATGTGTGAGTAACCTGGCATTTGTGTTTTTCTTCAGGTATTTCTTTTTGTACTGTGTTTGTTATGAGTAAGTGATAATAGTAATGCATATGTTGGCTTTGAGAGACGTGCATACACATGTATGCATGCTAACCCATGCTATAGCTGAAAGAAACTCATAGGCATGCATTCACTAATTTTTCTCTTATAATGAATGAAATTAAGTGTTTCTCGTATTTTTAAATGGAAATGTTTTAATGGATATTGTGTACATGACAGATCTACTATTTGTTTGTATGTCGATAGAGGATATATAGGGCTAGCTAACATTAATTTAGAAACCTGGGGTTTGCAGGGTGGCCTAGATAAGAAGGAGTTAACAGTAGAAATACGGTCAATGTCTCACTTTAATATAATCAATAAACCTGAAACCTGCTGTGAAGAAGTCCATAGCCTATGGCTTCCTCTTTTAACTTTTCCTAAACAAATGTATTGAACACTGTTATATAATTTGAACATCAATATTTCATAAGGAAATATTTCATACACTCACTAATTGCCATGAACAGTGAAATTGACTCAATATCTTGCACTGCTTCCCATGCCACCAGCAGACCGAATCGCAACGCAGATTTAATTACAGGGCTGTCTGTACATTATACACTCACTCTGCCGACTTGTTAGCAAGCTAGTTAACGCTAAACTCGGTCAAAATGCCATAAGCAAAACTAAAATGTGGGTGCATTTTACCCAGTGGGATTCAAACAATATGAAGTGGCTTAGGAACAAAGGGTTATTGTTTAATCACGTTGTTTGCTCATTCTTCTAAAGGTAGATGGAAGTTTCAGGTTTGAAGAGTGTTTAAATGAAAGAGAATGGATTTCAGCAATATACATTAGTTTCCCACAAAGATTATGCAGTTGCAAATGCAATAAAAAATAACTAAATAATAGCAATAGCAATAGCAAGTAACCAAGTGTAATGAGTAATAAGAGATTTGCCTGAATCCGAGGTGGGATTTGAAGCTGGCTCATTTGGTCGAAGGTCCAATAGGGAGCTACTAGCGCACTCAAATCAAATGAATCAATCAAATTTTATTTGTATAGCGTATTTTACAGCAGTTGTCACTACGCTTTACAGACAACCCTGGCCTAAACCCCCACAGGAGCAAGCCTAAGGCAAAAGTGGCAAGGAAAAACTCCCTGTGGGGGAAGAAACCTTGGAAGGAACCAGGCTCAAGGGGGAAACCCATCCTCTTCTGGTCGGCTCAGGGTGCCGACTGGTAACCAACATGTCAGTCATTTTTATAAGGTTTATGATGTGGCTCAGATGATGGGTGGGGCCGGGTGGCGGTGATGGGGAACAGCAGGTGGCGACAGATGTGGGCAGGGTGGAGGCAATGACGAAAGAGGGGCTGGATTGCAGAGGTGGGGGAGACCAGACGACTCTCAAAGCACTCTCGAGGGTTGGGGCAAGAGCCCCGCCGGCAGCGTGGGGAAGAGGGTAGAAACGGCAATTAGGGAATTTGCAATATAGCAGACAGTGGGTAAAGTGGCAGCAGTATGTATTGGGGGGACCCCGCCAGGAGTAATATATGGCTGCATAGCTACTAGGACAGGGATGGAGAGCCCATGCAGTCATGAGGGGTGGACAACCATACCCGCCTATCAAGAGCCAGCCCATGTAAAGTCGGGTCACAGCTGATTGACAGGTGACAGTAAGGAAAGGATTGCCACTTACAAAGCTCTATGACTACAGGCTTCTCGCACCCTGTCTCCAGACTATAACTGATTATAAGCCTGAGCATAGAGGTGCGTTTTTAATCTAGATTTAAATATTGAGACTGAGTCTGACTCCTTTTGTAAGCTGGTTCCACAGTAGTTCCACAGTAGTGAGGCCCTGTAGGAAAGAGCCCTACCACCTTTTTGGTTTTTGGAAATTCTTGGGACTACAAAGTAGCCTGCGTCTTGGGATCGGAGTGACCTTTTGGGCTTATAAGGTAGGAGCAAGTTAGTTATGTACACAGGTGCATGTCCATGCAGAGCTTTAAAATTCAGGAGCAAAACCTTGAAATCTATCCTATGCTTAATGGGTAACCAGAGAAGCGACGCTAGTACTGGTGTAATGTGCTCATACTTCTTCGTTCTGGTCAAGATATGAGCAGCTGCATTCTGCACAAGCTGGAGACTCTTTAACGAGTTATTAGGGCAGCCAGATAGCAGGGTATTACAGTAATCTAACCTAGACGTAACAAACGCATGGATCAATTTTTCAGCATCCCCAACTGGCAGGAAATGTCTAATTTTAGCTATGTTGCGTAGCTGAAAGAAGGCAATTCTGGATATGTTTTTATATGGGTGTCAAAAGATAGATCAGGATCAATGGTGACACCAAGGTCTTTAATGACCATATTAGGTTCAGCCAAACAACCATCACAGTTTAAGGTGAGAGTAGACAATTTCTCCCTTAATATTTTGGGACCTAAAACCAACATTTCAGTCTTATCTGAATTTAGGAGCAGAAAATTTGAAAGCATCCAAACCTTGATATCTACAGTACAGGCCTCTAACTGTGAAAGTGGCAGTGCTTCGCCAGGTTTCATTGAAATATAAATCTGAGTATTGTCCGCATAACAGTGGAACTCTACGCCATGTTCCTGGATAATATTGCCAAGTGGTAGCATATATAGTGAGAAGAGTACTGGTCCTAGTACTGATCCTTGTGGAATACCGTATTTCATTATTGAGGAGCTGGACTCTTCTTCTTTTAATTTGACAAACTGTTTCCTGTCACATAGGTATGATCCAAACCATGCAAGTGCCTGTCCATGAAGTCCAACACAGGCCTGGATTCTGTCCAGTAGAATTCCATGATCAATTGTGTCAAAAGCTGCATTCAGGTCAAGGAGTACAAGAACCGACACAGAGTTACGGTCGGCTGACAGTAGTAAATCATTTGTAACCTTGATAAGTGCGGTTTCTGTGCTGTGGTGGGGTCTAAACCTTGATTGGAATACTTCAAGGATACCATTAGAGCTAAGGTATGCACTTAGTTGCTTAGCAACAGTTTTCTACAATAATTTTGATTATTAGAAATGAAATAGGTCTATACTTTTCCAATTTATCAGGATCTAGGATTGGTTTCTTCAATAATGGCTTAATAACTGCCACTTTTAGTGACTCAGGTACATATCCTGTGACTAGGGATGTGTTAATGATTTTTAGTATATGCTGGCCTAGTACCGGAAATAGTTCTTTAATCCAATTTGAAGGAATAGGATCGAGTAGACAGGTCGTCGGTTTTGAGGACATAACTAATTTGGATAACTCAACCATGCTAATGGGTGTAAAACAGTTTAGTACCGCTGTCTGTAAATCTTCCTGTTGTAACCAGGTGCGGGGCTGTTTATTAACATGAACAGGAATAGTGCATGATGGAGACAGTTTGGAAATCTGGTCTCTAATAGCCCCAATTTTCTGATCGAAGTCATTGCTGCTATGATTGGAGGGATAAGTTGAAAACTTGATGATTGTTTTTTAGTTAATTTATCCACAGTACAAAATAGAAATTTTGGGTTATGTCTGTTTTGTTCAATTAGTTTTGAGAAAAAGGCCGATCTAGCAGAAGCAAGAGCTTGCTTATACTGAGGAAAGTTGTTTTTTCATGCAAGATGAAATACACGGCACTAGCTGTGGGGGCTGAAAATGATTATTATTTATGTAAATGTGTGTGCTTCTATATGTGTCAACTTAGTGCGTGTATCCCATGTTTATATTGGCTAAATGTCCAATCGGAAGACATATTCTGTGTGAGCCTGGGGCAGTTGTGATGATGTAATCAGCAGGAAAAAGAAGGAAAAACGCAAAATCCCCAAAGTTGGGGCTTTGTGTGCTTGTGTTTTCCTTCTGTAGGAAACCCTGAAAAGTGGCAAACTCTCTGTGCTGTACAGGTATGGAACATGCTACCCTACCAAGCCGTAACTTGGCTTGATGGCATACCTGTCATCCCAATGTATGTGTATACAGTACACACACAAGTATTTTGTATGTGTGTGTATTTTTCTGTGGCCTAACAGCTGAGCTGTTATTGCTCCTAGACATTTCCACTTCACAATAACAGCATCCACAATTGGCCAGGACAGCCTTAGCAGTGCAGAAATTTGACCAACTGACTTTTTGGAAAGCATCCTATGACAGTGGCACGCTGAAAGGCAGTGAGCTCTTCAGTACAACCCACTCTGCTTCCAATGTGTGTCTATGGAGATTGTATGGCTGCGTGCTTGATTTTATGCTCCTGTTAGCAAAGGGTGTAAGTCAAGTAGCTGAACCCACTAATAAGAAGGCGTGTCCACATTCTTCTGGCCATGAACTGTACACACACATATATTGTATGTGTGCATTTTTTTCTGCAAACCTAGCCTGTGACATTCAATGTTTTGTGAAGTTGTAGATGTCTAATAGTTTATATAGACTATTTGAAGACCGTATACTTATACTTATACCGTATACACAAATGTAGTCCATAATACAATAAGTAAGTAAATGAATAAATAAATAAATGTTAAAAAATAACCCAAAAAATGTGTTGAGATCTACCATAATGAACCTATCTCTGATTTTTAATCAGTTCAGTATTTTCTTTTCAGGAAGGGATTGATGTGAGTGAGAAAATGTATTCTTCATCTTAAAACCGCGGTATAAAAAAACTTTGTTTTTAGTCGCCACCCACAACTTTTGTTAGTTTTTCCTTGAACTTGGCTGGTCCGGGCTGCCTGGTCCCGTGTCAGGGCGCACAGTGTCGGCTCCTCGCCCGCTTTATCCCCCGGAGCCGCGTGATTGACAGGGTCCTGGCAGCGCCAACAAGTACACATTCAGCTCCCGATTACGAGCAAGTGCCCCCATTCTCTCCGAGTCCGGGAAAGATACAGCTTTATCGTGGTGAAAGCTTGGCTTCCTATTTAGACCAGAGAAAGGGGGTTGGAGGCAGTCTCTTTAAAATCTATTTCCACACTTTTCTTCTTTCTCACGACGGAGCCGAATTACTGAGCCATATATAATTCCAACCAGTTAATAAGCACATTTAACATTTTCAGAAAGATGAAATGTGATCGCTTTGTATGGAATGCAGCCCTAGACAGCGATCCCGAATGCGCCATGCCCCATAAGAGAACTGGCCATCCGGAGCTTCCGACACTTCTGTGGACATAGTAGAGACTTTTTAATCAGTTTCCAACAGCCCCAATTCAGCTCCGCGATGAAACGAGGTTTAAACACTTGGCCATGTAAAGTATTCGGTCGTAAGCTGATAGCCCTGGTCATGAAAGGTAAATCATTCCCGAGTCATAGGCGGCCCAGAATGCACAGACTGAAGTGCTTTGGAAGATCGAGTGTGTCGGGGGTATATAACATGTAGCATACTCTTAAAACTTTCAAAATGGAGTCTAGAAACAGTCCAATTTTTAAAATATTTTTAATTGGTGGTGGGTGAGGTGAGTTCCCCTTCACTGTAAAGCACTTTGAGCATTTGGAAAAGTGCTATATAAATGTAATTATTATTATTATTATTATTATTATTATTATTAATAATAATAATAATAATAATAATAATAATAATAATAATAATAATAACAATTAATAAATTAATAATAACAACAACAATAATAATAATAATAATAATAATTAATAAATTATTATTATTAATAATAATAATAATAATAATAATAATAATAATAATAATAATAATAATAATAATAATGTAATCTGGTGGCTGCGTAACTAAGATTCTGTAAGAGCATGATTATTTCACTGGTTTACTTGCACGACTCGCTCTCTGTATAAACGTTGATGATTGTTTTTTGACCATCGTTTAAATAACACAGTAGTTTTCTATTGCTATAGTCCAAAATATTTCGGTTCGGATTTTATACATTTCCTCATCCGCGATAATTCAACCGACGATACCCTATATTTCTCGCCGGATATAGCCGCTTTCCCACATGTAACATTGCTGTATTACCTGTTTTGGCCGGCAGCGTTACTGGCTTCTTTTGCTAATCGTTATTTGGAAATTAATTATTTTTATTCTGGCTTACTAGCCAGAGAAGCTAGCTAAAGTTTGCTCACATATTTCTAGTAAAGAGAAAATGTAATTATAATCTGCCATCTTCTAATGAGCAAGTAGGCTACGGGAGTGTAGCTGTAGTAGTTCACGTCATTCAGTTTGGCGTGCTTGATCTGGTAATGCTGAAGTTTCCTTCACACGAACACAGGAACATTCCGGAAGTGTAACGAGTGCAATTCCAGCTCTGATTCACACATGACCCGTAAACGGTGAAGTGCCTGGCAATGCTGAATTTGTCAGAAGGGCCTATAATATTTGTTAACATTAAATAAATATTTGTTAGGTGAAATCTATATTATATTTTTCATTGTACTCTTTAGTATGAAAGATGGGCACCTTAAAATGACCTTGGGTTATTTTTGCTGTAAATCTTACATTTCTGCAGTTTGTGTGTGTATGTGTGTGTTCATGACAGTGTGTGTGAGTTTGTGAGTGTGTGTTTGTGTGTCTGACTCTGTGTGTGTGTGTGTGTGTGAGTGCGTGTGAGCGTTTATGCGTGAGTGTGTGCTCGTGTGTGTGACGGTGTGAGTGTGTTTGTGTGTGTGCGTGCGTGTGCATCAGTCCAGTGAAGCCAGCCCCTCATGTGTGTGTGTTGTTTCTGCAGTGGGAGGAGGTGAGCATCATGGATGAGAAGAACACACCCATCCGTACCTACCAGGTGTGCAACGTGATGGAGCCCAGCCAGAACAACTGGCTCCGGACGGACTGGATCCCCCGCGGCGGGGCGCAGCGGGTCTACATGGAGATCAAGTTCACCCTGCGGGACTGCAACAGCCTGCCCGGCGTCATGGGCACTTGCAAGGAGACCTTCAACTTGTACTACTACGAGTCCAACAACGACATGGAGCGCTACATCCGCGAGAACCAGTTTGGCAAGATCGACACCATCGCGGCCGATGAGAGCTTCACCCAGGTGGATATCGGGGACCGGATCATGAAGCTGAACACGGAGGTGCGGGACGTGGGGGTGCTGACGCGGAAGGGCTTCTACCTGGCCTTCCAGGATGTGGGCGCCTGCATCGCCCTGGTCTCCGTGCGGGTCTTCTATAAGAAGTGCCCTCTGACGGTGCGCAACCTGGCGCAGTTCCCCGACACCATCACGGGCACGGACACATCCTCACTGGTGGAGGTCAGGGGGTCCTGTGTCAACAACTCGGAGGAGAAGGACGAGCCGAAGATGTACTGCGGGGCTGACGGAGAGTGGCTTGTGCCCATCGGAAACTGCTTGTGCAATCCTGGGTACGAGGATCGCAGCGGAGAGTGCCAGGGTAAGCCCCCCCCCCCCCCATGTGGAGAGTGCCAGGGTAAGGCCCCCCCCCCCCCATGTGGAGAGTGCCAGGGTAAGGCCTCCCCCCGCCATGTGGAGAGTGCCAGGGTAAGGCCTCCCCCCCCATGTGTAGAGTGCCAGGGTAAGGCCCCCCCCCCCAGGGTAAGGCCTCCCCCCCCCCCCCCATGTGTAGAGTGCCAGGGTAAGGCCCCCCCGCATGTGTAGAGTGCCAGGGTAAGGCCGCCCTCCCATGTGTAGAGTGCCAGGGTAAGGCCCCCTCCCCCCCATGTGGAGAGTGCCAGGGTAAGGGCCTCCCCCCCATGTGGAGAGTGCCAGGGTAAGGCCTCCCCCCCCCCCATGTGTAGAGTGCCAGGGTAAGGCCCCCCCCCGCCATGTGGAGAGTGCCAGGGTAAGGGCCCCCCCGCATGTGTAGAGTGCCAGGGTAAGGCCGCCCTCCCATGTGTAGAGTGCCAGGGTAAGGCCCCCCCGCATGTTGAGAGTGCCAGGGTAAGGCCCCCCCCGCCATGTGGAGAGTGGCAGGGTAACCCCCCCCCCCTCCCCGCCATGTGGAGAGTGGCAGGGTAACCCCCCCCCCCATGTGGAGAGTGGCAGGGTAAGCTCCTCCCCCTCCTCCATAAGGTAAGGAGTAATGGGTCTTTATCCATACACCCCAGTCTTTATAATTGAAACATTGATGAGTGTAAGGGGTAATTAGCTGTCCCTCAGGGAGGCAGTTTGTGGAGAGAATGTCAGTGTTGGATGAGTGGCTTGGAGTAGCTGCAGGCACTTCTGCTTTGATGGCTGTTTAATCCTGACAGGTTGAGCGGGGTGAGCAAATGGCTGCCACTGCAGCTGACACCAGCTTTCTTTCATCAAGAAGGGAATGGATAGGCTGTGTTAGAGCCACTCAGCTTCAGTCTGTATCAGCACAGCTATCAACAGCTTCAGCCTGTATCAGCACAGCTATCAACAGATTCAGTCTGTATCAGCACAGCACAGCTTCAGCCTGTATCAGCACAGCACAGCTTCAGTCTGTATCAGCACAGCTATCAACAGCTTCAGCCTGTATCAGCACAGCTATCAACAGATTCAGTCTGTATCAGCACAGCACAGCTTCAGCCTGTATCAGCACAGCTATCAACAGCTTCAGCCTGTATCAGCACAGCTATCAACAGCTTCAGCCTGTATTAGCACAGCTATCAACAGCTTCAGCCTGTATCAGCACAGCTATCAACAGATTCAGTCTGTATCAGCACAGCACAGCTTTAGCCTGTATCAGCACAGCTATCAACAGCTTCAGCCTGTATCAGCAGAGCTATCAACAGCTTCAGCCTGTATTAGCACAGCTATCAACAAATTCAGTCTGTATCAGCACAGCACAGCTTCAGCCTGTATTAGCACAGCTATCAACAGATTCAGTCTGTATCAGCACAGCTTCAGCCTGTATCAGCACAGCACAGCTTCAGCCTGTATCAGCACAGCACAGCTTCAGCCTGTATCAGCACAGCTATCAACAGCTTCAGTCTGTATCAGAACAGCACAGCTACAGTCTGTATCAGCACAGCTATCAACAGCTTCAGCCTGTATTAGCACAGCTATCAAAGCTTCAGTCAGCAGGGCACAATGAGCTCTCACCTTCTTCATCTGGCAAATGCTTTCACACAGAGAGGAGCGAAAGCAGTGTGTTTTTCAGGCTTGCTGTGTGTGTCTGCAGCAGTGCATAAGCATTTATTCATAATACTGCCATCGTTTTTGATTGATCATAATGTTACACAGGAAGTAAAATATTGTTTTTACAGAGTAGTTCAGTAAAAGGCTGTAGGCAGGGGAATAGCGTTGTGAAAATGATGTCAGGGGATCCGGCCTGTGTGTTTATTGACCTTGGTGTTCCTTGTCTGTGCAGATCCATGTTGTGAAGCACAGCACGGTGTTGCTTTTGTTTGTTAGTAGAATCAGTCTGACTGCCTGTCTGCCAACGTTTATCCCAGGAGGCTGAGGCCTGTAGGAAAGGGGGCTTCTGGGTGCTCCTCGAGACTGCCTCAGGCACACGGTCGGTGTTTAATGGTCCTTAAAGTTCGGACAGTGCGGGTGGGGTGGGGTTGCGCTGGGTGGATGGGACAGGTTTATGGTCCCCATTTTCAGCTCTGTAAAGACAGCGGGCTGGACCTGCAGGGGTCAGTGCCTGGCCAGTGTGATTAATGCTGCTCAGCCTCTCCAGCTCCCTTTATTCACGCCGGAGTGCTGTCTAAGCAGACTAACTGCGTCATGAATACGCCTGTGATTTAGGAGAGGGGTGCTCTTTGCTGTAGGCCAGAGGGGCAGCTCACTGCTGGGGCACTGCCCATCACAGATGGTGGGGACAGATTGGGGCGGCTGTCCCGGGGATAGAAGCCTTTATTTCAGGCAGCCTGAGTGATTCTGTGTGGCAGCAAGCAGCTTCCCTTCCACGTGAATGCACCTCAGAAAGAATTCAGGGTAGTGGAGTGCAGTGGTAGTTGAGTTAGTTTGAGAGCTGTGGTAGTTGAGTGTTAGTTTGAGTGTAGTGGTAGTTGAGTGTTAGTTTGAGTGCAGTGGTAGTTGAGTTAGTTTGAGAGCTGTGGAAGTTTAGTTTGAGTGCAGTGGTAGTTGAGTGTTAGGTTTGAGTGCAGTGGTAGTTGAGTGTTAGTTTGAGAGCTGTGGAAGTTTAGTTTGAGTGCAGTGGTAGTTCAGTGCTAGTTTGAGAGCAGTGGTAGTTCAGTGCTAGTTTGAGAGCTGTGGTAGTTGAGTGTTAGTTTGACTGCAGTGATAGTTGAGTTTGTTTGAGAGCTGTGGCAGTTCATTTGTTAGTTTGAGAGCTGTGGCAGTTTGAGACCTGTGGCAGTTTGCTTTGCGAGCTGTGGCAGTTCAGCGTTAGTTTGAGAGCTGTGGCAGTTTGAGAGCTGTGGCAGTTTGATTTACTCTGACTGCTGTGGGTGCCTGCTCCTGTGATGTGGCTATCTGCTGGATATGTCCGTGTGTGCTTGAGAGGGCTGGGCTGGCTGAAAGGTTCACCAGCAATGTGAGGATGATCTTGGTTTGGGGGGGCAGGGGGGGTGCGTAGGTCTGTATCTGAGCAGGCGGGAATGGGGCCTATCACCTATTGTTGGGGGGGAGGTGGGCCGGGCGGAAAGGTGGTGACGGGACGAACACTAGCAGAGGTCAGAGGGGCCCCGTTTCTCCCCCCCCCCACCCCCACCCCAGTAGACAGGGGTTAGGCCTGAAACTGATTGAGACCTCAACACTTTGACAGCTGGGTGTGCTGGGCAGAGCACCCAGGGGGGGGGGGGGGGGGGGGGGGGGGGGGGCAAATGTTAGACAAAGGGGACCTGAGTAAACACAAAACACTATTATTATTATTATTATTATTATTGTTATTGTTGTTGTTATTGTTATTATTATTATTATTATTATTATTATTATTATTATTATTATTATTATTGTTGTTGTTGTTGTTGTTGTTGTTGTTGTTGTTATTATTGTTGTTATTATTATTATTATTATTATTATTGTTGTTGTTGTTGTTGTTATTATTGTTGTTATTTCAGTTATTTAATGAAAAAGAAATTCAAAGGCTCTGGGTCTCTACCGAACTACAATGTGCCATTACTTGTAAAAAGAACACTTGGAAGTAGAGGCATAATTGGGTTATGTAGCAAGACAATGATCCAAAACACAGAAGTCTGCATCAGAATGGCTGAAAATAAGCAAAATTAACATTTTGGAGTGGCCTAGTCAAAGTCCTCACTTGAACCCAATAGAGATGCTGTATAAATAACCAGGTCCTGATGTGTGGAAGTGGTTATATGGCTCAGTAAAACAGTAATATGAAAGGGCAGAAGGATGGGGCACTCTTTGTGTGTGTGTGTGTGTGTGTGTGTGTGTGTGTGTGGGGGGGGGGGGGGGGGGGGGGGGGGGGGGGGGGGGATCTAATAAGCATGAGCAGATATCCCTCCCATGCCCCCTCCCCCTCACTGTCCAACAGACTGATGGGGAGAGTGATATTTGAACAGTGCAGTGTTAGTTTGTCTCATCAGGCTCTTTAATTGTGAGCAGGTGTGTGCTTCCTCATTGTGCCGTCCTCTTCCTCCTCCCCTGTCGTGTGAAACAATGAGCTGACATTGGCTGGTTATGAATATTCAGGGACTGTTTGTGCGGCGGATGGGAGTCGCGCGTGTTGATTCCTGTCACGATCGCTGTGCTGCTGGTTATGAGTTGATGCTGCTCCTGAGAAAGGAGGATTGTCAGCTGTCTGGGGAAGGGGTGAGAGAGAGAAAGAGAAAAAGACAAAAAAGTTTTGCCCTTTGGTAGCTAGCAGATTCCTCATTTGCATATGCTGTGTGTCCCTGCATGCAAAGCTGGCCCCGCCCACACCCCACTGCCCAGCGACCACAGGGCCCCCCCTCCCTCATCCCTGCCCCCCTCCCTACTCTCAGTCTGCAGCTTCATGATAATGTGCATTTCATGCAAATGAGTTCTGTGCAGATTGAACCTTCCTTTCTGTGCTTCCCTCTCTCCCTTCTCCCTCTCTCCCTCACTCCTTCTTTCCCTCTCTCTCTCCCTTTTCCCTCTTTCCCATCCCCCTCACTCCCTCTCTCCCTTCTCCCTCTCTCCAATCTCCCACGCTCCCTCACTCCTTCTTTCCCTCTCTCTCTCCCTTACTCCCTTCTCCCTCTCTCCCTCACTCCCTTCTCCCTCTCTTCTCTCTCCCACCTCCCTCTCTCCCTCACTCCTTCCTTCCCTCTCTCTCTCCCACTCTCCCTTCTCCCTCTCTCCTCTCTTTATGGCTCTCTTGCTCTCTGTAATTTGTTGTGTATCATTACCTCTGCCAAGTTTGTCCTTTTGTCCGTTCATCCGTTCGTCTGTCTATTTGTCCATCTGCAAAAGTTGTGGCTCCAAGAGGAAGAAACCTTTTGATTTTGGTGACCCCATGACCTTTCCTCTAGCGCCACCATCAGGCTAAACATACGCTGAAGAGTCAATTCTGGATTGCCTGCACATTGGCTCTGCTCATTAATGCAAGGGGAGATTGCTGTGCCTCTACTGAATACATTCTGTCCCCATTCCTTTGTCTCCATGCGTTACTTAAAGTGGAGTGTGTGCGTGTGTTTGTTTTTCCATGTATGCATGTGTGTTTGTGTTTCTGTTTGTGTGTGTGTGTGTGTGTGTGTGTGTGTGTGTGTGTGTGTGTGTGTGTGTGTGTGTGTGTGTGTTTGTGTGTGTGTGTGTGTGGGCATGTATTACTATCTTTGTGAGAACCAAATGTCCCCGCAAGGATAGAAAGATGAGGAAAATTATGCAAGGTGGGGACCTTTTGCTGGTCCCCACAAGTTCAAGAGGCTGTTTTAGGGTTAGGACTTAAGGTTAGGGTTAGGGTTACAATTAGGTTAAGGTTAGGGTTAAGGTTAGGCATGTGGTTGGGGTTAGGGTTAGGGTTAGAGGTTATGGAATGAATGTAAGTCAATGGGAAGTCCTCACAAGTATAGCAATATGAACATGTGTCTGAGAGAGAGAGAGATACCTTGGAGAAGTTCTGTCTCTATATGCATAGAGGTAAGGATGGGACCCTGCAGTGCAATCTCAGGAGGGTCATGACCAATCAAGGTCCATCCGAAGTGAAGTGTTCCAAATGAAAGCTCCAGCTGGTGCTAGTCCTGTCTTATCCCACAATGCACAGCAGGATCACAACCAATCTGCAGGCTTCAAGCTGCTTCTTCCTGCAGCTCCTTCTGTCTTACATAAAGCAGGTTCCCAGCACAGTGTGGGGTTTATACTCCTCTTAGATAAAGCAGGTTTCCAGCGCAGTGTGGGGTTTATACTCCTCTTAGATAAAGCAGGTTTCCAGCGCAGTGTGGGGTTTATACTCTTTTTATATAAAGCAGGTTCCCAGCACAGTTTGGGGTTTATACTCCTCTTAGATAAAGCAGGTTCCCAGCACAGTGTGGGGTTTATACTCCTCTTAGATAAAGCAGGTTCCCAGCACAGTTTGGGGTTTATACTCCTCTTAGATAAAGCAGGTTCCCAGCACAGTTTGGGGTTTATACTCCTCTTAGATAAAGCAGGTTCCCAGCACAGTGTGGGGTTTATACTCCTTTTACATAACTACTGAGTAGTACCCCCCCCCCCCCCTTATGCTCAGGGCCCCCCTCATGTTCAAGCGCCCCCTCATGCTCAGCCCCCCCCCCCCCCCCCCCGTGCTCAGGGCCCCTCTCATGCTCAGGGCCTCCTGTGCTGAGGGCCCCAAGATATTGCCTGCTTTGCCTGTTCATATGATTCACTTCTAAGAGTCTTAGTGCAGGAGAACGCCCCACAGAGGAGAAGTGCCCCCCAGCATAAAGGAGGTGAAATGCTCTTCTATATAGAGGTGAAGAACTCCTCTGTATGGAGGTGAAATACTCCTCTATGTGGAGGTGAAAAGCTCCTTTATATGGAGGTGAAAAGCTTAAAATAAAAACAGGAGGCAGGATTACTTTATGGGTGGAACAAAATTGGAAAGTGCTCAATATGAAAAAGACTTTGGCGTAATGGTTGATCAAAGCCTTTCAGGTTTTAGGCACTGTGCTGTCGCTGTAAAAATGGCCAACAGGATGCTGGGGTATATAGCCAAAAGTATTGAGTACAAATACAAGGAATCTATTCTTATCTTATGCAATACATTTGTTAGACCACACTTGGAATATTGCATGCAGCTCTGGGGACCGTACTACAAGAAAGTTGTAGAGGCACTTGAAAAGGTTCAATGAAGAGCAACCAAATTGATTTCTGGTATGAAAGATAAAAGCTATGAGGAAAGACTTAAGATGCTTAATCTCTTCATGCTTAGTAAAAGGAGACTTAGGGGTGATTTGATTGAGGCATTTCAATTCATACAGGGGATCAAGAGATTCTTCAGGTTGAGTTCTGTTAGTAGGAAGAGGGGAGATAAATAGAAATTAGCGAAGGGTAAATTCCGTACAAACATTAGGAGGATTTTATTCACGCAGAGTAGTCAATGTGTGGAATAGCCTGCCAGGTCACGTAGTAGAGGTAGCAATTGTGGGGATTTTCAAGACTAGGCTTGATACGGTGTTAGATACTATTTATAGCGCTTTTCCATTGACCAGCACGGCACGGTACAGGACGGCAAACATTCGTATCCTACCTGTGCTGTGTTGCCTGTTGCGCTTCTCCATTACACAACAGACCCGTGAAGGTAGGAGGAGTCATGGGAGGAGTAAAGCGGAGTAAAGCATCCTAATGTGTAATAAAATGTGTAATAATTAACTCTTGTATGTATTTCTATAGTCTGTACTCTCGTATGTTTTCTTGTATGGGGATGGGACGATATGAAACAATTTTCACCGTCAACCATGTTTTGACAATGTTCCAACACTCTCGTCATCACTGTTGCATGCATCACAAAAACTATTACACTACTAACTAACCCTAACATTACAGTGTGAAATATCCACATTATATAATACCACTAACCTAATTAAATGCACTCAATTTAAATAATGATAATAATAATGTATATAACTGAAATATTTGAGCAGTAATACTTACATAGCAATGATGACATTTTATCTGTATTCAGTAGATGGAGACAGAGACAGTAAATCAACGACAGTTCTATCCACTTGTTTTGCTCCAGAAAACGAAGTCAGATAGGTCTATCAGCAAACATATGGCTTAGCTATGCCCAGAAATCCTCAATAATAATAGTATTTTCCAAGAAATTATGAAAAATCGTTGACAACGTTTTGTTAGGTACAACATCTTTTACTGCTATCACAGAGTGAATGCGTAAGTGAATGCGATGGTAAGAAAATGTTTGGTTACGCTGACCTATAAAACGCTGTTCCAAAAGCAAAATGAGACATGTTATACATCGTTAGAAAGCTTATACTCTCACCTATTGAATAAATTGATTGTCAATCAAGCCAGACTGTACTAAAAAGGGCAACAACACCGTAAACAACACGTGTGGTATTACGCACAGCTATTTTGGACGGTACCCGGGCATCACAAATTACATTACATTACAGGCATTTAGCAGACGCTCTTATCCAGAGCGACTTACACAACTTTTACATGGCATTTTACATTGTATCCATTTATACAGCTGGATATATACTGAAGCAATTTCGGTTAAGTACCTTGCTCAAGGGTACAACGGCAGTGTTCTACCCGGGAATCGAACCTGCGACCTTTCGGTTACAAGCCCAGCTCCTTACCCACTGTGCTACACTCCGTCCGACACGCGTATATTTCACAAACGAATTGTCCAAGACAATATATCACCAATCAGTCTCAAAAGGGACATCTCTACATGTAAAACTAATGGTAAGGTTGTATATTTATTCAATATTTAGTCCCAGATATTAACTGTAGAATTCGGTAGTTAGCGTTACTCTCTCTCTTGCTGTTGTGGTATTTAAAAATGGTGGTTGCTGCCGGTGAACAAACATGAACATGGGATGACGTATTTGTGATGATTTCCATTGACCAATCAACAGTCTGCAGTATCGAATTGCAGCACGGATTGTACCTCTGGTACCTACCCCAGAGCGGTAGCTAAAATCGGCACGGGTACTTGCGGCCCGGCACGGGTCAGGTGGCAGTGGAGAAAGCAAAACAAAGCGGGAGCACGGATTCCGGCACAGCACGGTGGTGGAGAAGCGCCGTTAGTCTGTAGGTAATTGGAGCGCTTGGTACAATTTAGTCAGGAAAATGGTGAGCATTGTTGGGCTGAATCGCCTGTTCTCATCATTGTGTTGTGTTGTGTTAAGACAGAATTGTGGATCTTTGTGTCTCACAGGTAGGCTGTAAATATGAGTGTGTGGGGGACGCTGGGATGGCTGATCTCATGCAGGCAAATCTGACAGAAGGCTGCAGCAGCGAATCGGCCCTCCTGTGGGTCCATGGTTTGATCTTTCTGTACCCTGCAGTATGTGAGGCCAGCGTAAATGCAGATGATTTTGGGGGTTCAAGCGTTTTTGAGTGTGTGACTGCGCCCCCAGTCTGGATAGGAGCATCCCGGCAGGGCTTCTGTGTCCCCTTTGAAAAGCAGAATCTCTTTGAAGCAGTGCTGAGAAGAGAGGGCGATTAAAGCTGTCAGTGTGCAAATTAGCATGTCAAAAACTCATGAATCAATACCCCCCCATGCAATCTCTCTCTTGCTCTCTTTTTTCTCTCCCTCCCTCTCTCTCTCTACCCCTCTCTCTCTCTCTACCCCTCACTCTCTCTCTTTCTACCCCGCATTCTCTCTCTGTCTTCCCCTCCCTCTCTCTTTCTCCACCCCTCTCTCTTTCTCTCTCTCTCTTCCCCTTCTTCTCTCTTTCTACCCCTCTCTCTCTCTCTACCCCTCGCTTTCTCTTTCTACCCTCACTCTCTCTCTCTACCCCTCGCTCTCTCTCTCTACCCCTCGCTCTGTCTTTCTCGCTCTCTCTCTCTGTACCCCTTCCTCTCCCCTCTCTTCCCTCGGGGTCTGCACTGTGTCCTGTGCTCTGTTTCGGGGTGCTGGGGAGGCAGATGGACAGAAAGGGGGTGTGTGAATGGGGGCGCAGTGCTAATCCGCAGAGGGCAGAGGTGCATGCTGGGAAAAAGTGGAGCCTCAGAATGAGCTGAAAGGGAAAATGGGGGTAGGGCTTTCATAATGGGGGGGGTCACCACACTGCACACTCAGCTGACTGGATGAGAGAAGTACACTCATTCACAATTCTGCATGTGAGTGAGGGGGGGCGGGGAGTCTGAGAGAGAGGTGTGGAGAGAAAAGCTGGGGAGAGAGGGAGAGAAAGAGAGAAATTTACAGAAGAGAGTGAGAGGTGAGGGGGGTAGTAGTCAAGAGTCATAATTTTGCATTTGGGAGTCATAGCCTGGCAGTAGGGAGTCATAGTGGGGAGACATAGCCTGGCAGTGGGGAGTCATAGTGGGGAGTCATAGCCTGGCAGTGGGGAGTCATAGTGGGGAGTCATAGCCTGGCAGTGGGGAGTCATAGTGGGGAGTCATAGCCTGGCAGTGGGGAGTCATATTGCGTAGTCATAGCCTGGCAGTGGGGAGTCATAGTGGGGGGTCATAGCCTGGCAGTGGTGAGTCATAGTGGGGAGTCATAGCCTGGCAGTGGGGAATCATAGCCTGGCTGTGGGGAGTTATAGCCTGGCAGTGGGGAGTCGTAGTGGGGAGTCATAGCCTGGCAGTGGGGAGTCATAGTGGGGAGTCATAGCCTGGCTGTGGGGAGTTATAGCCTGGCAGTGGGGAGTCATAGTGAGGAGTCATAGCTTGGCAGTGGGGAGTCATAGTGGGAAGTCATAGCCTGACAGTGGGGAGTCATGGTGAGGAGTCATAGCTTGGCAGTGGGGAGTCATAGTGGGGAGTCATAGCCTGGCAGTGGGCAGTCATAGTGGGGAGTCACAGCCTGGCAGTGGGGAGTCATAGTCAGGAGTTATAGCCTGGCAGTGGGGAGTCATAGTGGGGAGTTATAGCCTGGCAGTGGGGAGTCATAGTGGGGAGTCATAGCCTGGCAGTGGCTGAACAGTGTGCCCCCTGAGAACCTGAATACTGTGCCCCCTGAGAACCTGAACACTGTGCTGCTCTCAGAACCTGAACACTGTGCTGCTCTTAGAACCTGAACACTGGCAGTGGAGAATCATAGCCTGGCTGTGGGGAGTTATAGCCTGGCAGTCGGGAGTCATAATGAGGAGTCATAGCTTGGCAGTGGCGAGTCATAGTGGGGAGTCACAGCCTGGCAGTGGGGAGTCATAGTGAGGAGTCATAGCTTGGCAGTGGGGAGTCATAGTGGGGAGTCACAGCCTGGCAGTGGGGAGTCATAGTGGGGAGTCACAGCCTGGCAGTGGGGAGTCATAGTGGGGAGTTATAGCCTGGCAATGGGGAGTCATAGTGGGGAGTTATAGCCTGGCAGTGGGGAGTCATAGTGGGGAGTCATAGCCTGGCAGTGGGGAGTCATAGTGGGGAGTTATAGCCTGGCAGTGGGGAGTCATAGCCTGGCAGTGGCTGAACAGTGTGCCCCCTGAGAACCTGAATACTGTGCCCCCTGAGAACCTGAACACTGTGCTGCTCTTAGAACCTGAACACTGTGCTGCTCTCAGAACCTGAACACTGTGCTGCTCTCAGAACCTGAACACTGTGCTGCTCTTAGAACCTGAACACTGTGCTGCTCTCATAACCTGAACACTGTACTGCTCTCAGAACCTGAACACTGTGCTGCTCTCAGAACCTGCCCAGTCCCAGCCTCCCAGATTGCCATCCCTTTTCCCCTTTGCATTTTCTCCCCATCCACCTCTCCTCTGCCTCTAAAACCTAACGCTGACCCAAACCTTAACCCAAACCCTAACCGTAACCTTCTCTGCAGGCAGGAGTATTAGCCATGGTGCTAACAGTCTAACAGTTACTGTGAATTATTTTTGGCTCTAAATATGAAGAAAATTATGGGGGGGGGGGGGGGGGTGCTATGGCAAACAACAAAAGTTTCTTAGTTACATAAGTATTATTATTGAGAAAAGCTGACCTTTCTCCATTCTGCTCTGCTTGGTCTGGCAGGTGTTTGTGTTGGGTGTGTGCTTTAACAGAAGCCCTTATTTCTGCTGGGTCCCTTTAAAAGCAGCCCTTATTTCTGCTGGGTCCCTTTAAAAGCAGCCCTTATTTCTGCTGGGTCCCTTTAACAGCAGCCCTTATTTCTGCTGGGTCCCTTTAAAAGCAGCCCTTATTTCTGCTGGGTCCCTTTAAAAGCAGCCCTTATTTCTGCTGGGTCCCTTTAAAAGCAGCTCTTATTTCTGCTGGGTCCCTTTAACAGCAGCCCTTATTTCTTCTGGGTCCCTTTAAAAGCAGCCCTTATTTCTGCTGGGTCCCTTTAACAGCAGCCCTTATTTCTGCTGGGTCCCTTTAAAAGCAGCCCTTATTTCTGCTGGGTCCCTTTAAAAGCAGCCCTTATTTCTGCTGGGTCCCTTTAAAAGCAGCCCTTATTTCTGCTGGGTCCCAGTGATCTGTACTTCGTTTGGGTGGCAGCTCTTAGCACGGCTGGCTCTGTACCAGGACAGGACCAGAGGCTGTCAGGCTTTTGGGGTGCAACGGGCACAGTGGAGGCTGGGGTCCCGCTGATGGATGAACTCTGCTGGGGCAGAAGATAAATCACCCCGCCTCTGCCTCCCCTGCCCCCTGCCCAGCAGACATGTCGGGGTCAAGGGTGCGATGTGGGGGTGTCTCACTCATCCCCCACCACACTGCTCTGATCTCTGTGTGTCTCTGTCAGCCTGGATGTCATTAATAACCCAGTTACTGTATTCATTCATGGGGGGAGGGCACACTTTTTAACAGCCACTCAGAGTTTTCACCAGCATCCCCCTGGATGTTCTCCAAATATCGGTGATTGGAGAATGTAACTGCATTTGTTTGGACATAAGCGTTTTTTTTAACAGATACCATTATAGCTATCCAACCTGAGTAAACCATGTGTGTGTGTGTGTGCATGTGTGTGTGTGTGTGTGTGTGTGTGTGTGAGAGAGAGGGAGAGTGATAGTGAGAGTGAGAGAGGGTGAGTGGGAAAAAAACCTTTTACACTACAAGTCTACACTTTTAAAGAAATTATACACCACTCTACTGCGTTGGCTTACAGCGTTTCAGGGTCATTTAAATGACAAAATATGCGCATTGCAGATCTTCACCATGAACATTCCCAAGTGTCAGTGCAGAGAACAAAGATTACATCCACAATTTTAAATAATGTTGGTAAAATATCCAAAAAATATGCAAAAAAATTACTTTCCTATATTTAGGAGAACTGGCTAAATATGATGACATTCATAATTATGTGAACATAGGCTAATTTTCTTACATTTATTTAATAATGTCAACATTGAAGAAGTGCAGATGCACTTGTCTTTATTTTTAAATTACAATTAGGCTACAGAATACTTGTGTTAATGGTGTAGAACAGGGGTGCCCAAACATTTTCAGCAATGACCCAAAGATATAAATCCATGCTTTTTGCAACACAAAATTCATAATTAAGTGTTAAACTGCAAACAATAGAAAAACATTTTTAATACTTAAAAGCTAAATGTAGGGAGAAAGTTTCTGAAATTAGCTGCCAATTAATCACAGAAAGCATGGTCAAATTAACAGAATTGAAGTCTTCATCAGTCGCGATCCACAGTTTGGTATAGATCGCTGGTATAGAAATATAACGATACATACAGCATAGGCTCTTGCACTGTATGAAAATGGTTAAACTGAACTCTGCGACAAATTACTTTTTATTTTGTTTTTTGCAGCGCTAAATAAACTTAAAGCGACTTTGAAATCATGGACGTCTAAGTTTATGCTGCTTTACCAAGTCATCATTGATTTGTTTTTGGTGCGGCAACTGTTGTAACTTCTGCAGAATGTGAACCTGCACTCTTCACTGTTGTCAATTGTCACTAAATGAACAATGTGAAGCAGCAGTGGCACTGTGCTCAGCTGTGGTTCTGTTTCAGCCGAGTTTGCATACTTATCCACCATAGGCTGCCCCCAGCTTGACTGAGGAGGCAAGATATGCGAGGGCAAAGTGGATGGGCCAATGGGATGAGCACACAGTGTTCATGGGAGTTGTAGTATCATGTAGTATCAGCTTGAATGGAGTTAATTATTTCATATGCCTTTTGTAAACTACAATGATTTATTTAATAGAAAATGCTACCAAAAGCTCACCTGCCAGAGTGATTAGTGAAAGTGACGGAGCTGCACAGCAATGCCAAATTCTACCTGCACCTGGCGGGTGGCCGTGTTAGTGTCAAGCGCCGCTGGGCACCCTTCTCAGGTGTTCTACCTGAGCCCGGCTTGACGCAGAGATAGCTCCCAGAACAGCTAGAGGAAGACAGAGGTAGAGAAGAAGAAAGGGACAGGCTTAGTAGGTTAGATGAGTTGCTCATGCCTCCAGGGTAGGAAAGTGATCGCTGTTTTTCTCCTGTAATCTGACCCCATCTTTTCACTGCGTGCCATTAACCAAGTTTCAGCCCGAAGAGTCCTGTATGGTTGCGTTTCACCTTCAGCAAGAATGGGGGGGGGGGGGGGGGGGGGGGGGGGGGGGGGGGGGGGGTTAGGTTTGGTCTAAGGGAGACCTGCCCAATTGTGTGTATCTTGTGCATTGCTGTGTGAAGGTTGGATTGAAACGGAAACATAAGAACATCATAATACATGATAATAAAAAGCCATTTATCCCTTTAAAACCTGCCGTTTATCTAAAAGCAGCTGGGTTGTGTAACTGTTATGCCTTTGTGTGTGAGTTGGGTTATATGCTATGGTATATAGTAGGGCTGGGCGATATATCGCAGTGATAATTATTGCATGCAATAATGGTCGTCGCCACCATGTGCCTTTTTGTCTTTTTCTCTTATATTATACCTGACGCAATAGCAAACAACCACGCTTTTGGAGGCTGCGTGAAACGCTTTCCGGAAAAAAAACGTCACCTATTGCGTGGCGACTGGTGAGCTGAAAATTGGTGGGGTCCAAAACTTTCCTTTAAACGAATCATTGATCTCAAACTGTTTTCATAAATTTTCAGTTATTAACAAGCATGCAAACGATCTGACTAATCAATTGGAAAGTGACACACAGCTTCTTCGCATTGTGTCAGGGAGATTAAATTATAAATGCAATTTAGAAAAATCCGTTTTAATCACTAAGCGGTGGTAGAAACTTCCCCTGATTTTCCTTGAGTATCAATACAATGAATCCACAAAATAGGCTACTCAATACTATCATATATAGCCAGCTCACCCCAAATAGGCAGTTTTAATGAGTAGCCTAGGCCTTATAGCCTACATTTATTTTCATTTGCAGTACGAAATTGTGCACATTTTTAATCAACATTATTTGCGAATACATGCACTTCTTTATCCACACTCGTATTCATGGAAAATATCTGCAATGCATAGATTGTAAACAATCTTAAAGTGCAGGTTTTGTTTTTGCTGGTTATTCTGAAAGCTAACATGGTAGATAACAGACTGGTGTATCTTGTTTGTTAAGTGTAGACTACTTGGTGATTAAAATGGATTTTTAACAGATAAATTGAATGTATGATTTATTCCCCCTAAAACGGTATGAAAACTCTCTGTGTTAGGTTACTTGCCATTTGATTAGTCCGGTTGTTGGCACACTTGATAATAAAGGAAAATGAATGAAAACAGGTTGAAATTAATCCTTCTGCTAATCTACCATTAATCGTGCTGCTAATTTTCCATTAATCCTGCAGCTAATCTACAATTAATCCTGCTGCTAATTTACCATTAATCCTGCTGCTAATCTACAATTAATCCTGCTGCTAATCTACCATTAATCCTGCTGCTAATTTACCATTAATCCTGCTGTTAATCTACCATTAATCCTGCTGTTAATCCTACAATTAATCCTGCTTCTAATTTACCATTAATCCTGCTGCTAATTTACCATTAATCCTGCAGCTAATCTACAATTAATCCTGCTGCTAATTTACCATTAATCCTGCTGCTAATCTGCTATTAATCTTGTTTGCCTGTGTGTGTGTGTGCAGGTTCATGTGTGTGTCTGTTTGTGTGTGTGTGCATGTGTGTGTATGTGTGTGTGTGTGTCTGTGTCTGTGTGTGCATGTGCATGTGTGTGTTTGTTTGTGTGTGCGTGCATGTGTGTGTGTGTCTCTGGTTGTATGTGTGTATGTGTGTGTGTGTGTATGTCTGTGTGGGGTGTATGTATGTGTGTGTGCGTGTGTGTGAGCGTATGCGCGTGAGCATGTGCGTGTGTGTGTGTGTGTGTGTGTGTGTGTGTGTGTGAAAAGGTGATACTGATAGAAATGTGTGGTGTCTGGTGTGCAGTAGGCTCACCTGTAGGTTGTACTGCAGTCAGTGTGAAAGTCCTGTGAGTGTCGCTCTCCAGGCTGGTGTGTTTAGTGTAGGGCTGCTCAGATCTCAGTTTTATGTGCATTGTTTCCAGGGTCCCCCCCCCCCACCCCCCTTCCGTGACGGCCTGGGGGTGAAGGGGACCTGTGGTTGGTTGATTCCAGTGGTTACTGTGATAGACTGCTGCTCCACACCCCAGGGTCACTCTCGTCATCTGTATTTATTTTCTTCTTTTGACATTATTATTATTATTATTATTATTATTATTATTATTATTATTATTATTATTATTATTATTATTATTATTATTATTATTATTTATTTTTTACTGCTTATGGGTGAAATTTGATCCAACAGACTTGTGTACAATGAGGAACACCTTGAAACTGAACTGGGTGGAATGTGAAAGAGAAAAGGGGAGGAGTCATTAAGGTGTCCTACAGTTGCCACCAGAAAAAAATTGGCAGAATGGAGAGGATTACCTGTACAGGCATGCTGTTTACCTGTACAGCCGCCCTGCTGTGTACCTGCACAGTCCTGCTCTTTACCTGCACAGTCCTGCTCTTTGCCTGTACAGTCCTGCTTTTTACCTGTACAGACCTGCTGTGTACTTGTTACAGTCCTGCTGTGTACCTGCACAGTCCTGCTCTTTACCTGTACAGCCCTGCTTTTTACCTGTACAGCCCTGCTGTGTACCTGCACAGTCCTGCCCTTTACCTGTACAGTCCTGCTCTGTCCCTGTACAGCCCTGCTGTGTACCTGTACAGTTCTGCTCTGTCCCTGTACAGCCCTGCTGTGTACCTGTACAGCCTTGCTTTTTTCTTGTACAGACCTGCTGTATGCCTGTACATCCCTGCTGTGTACCTGTACAGCCCTGCTGTGTACCTGCACAGCCCTGCTCTGTCCCTGTAGAGCCCTGCTGTGTACCTGTACAGACCGGATGTGTACCTGTACAGTTCTGCTCTGTCCCTGTACAGCCCTGCTGTGTACCTGTACAGCCTTGCTTTTTTCTTGTACAGACCTGCTGTATGCCTGTACATCCCTGCTGTGTACCTGTACAGCCCTGCTGTGTACCTGCACAGCCCTGCTCTGTCCCTGTACAGCCCTGCTGTGTACCTGTACAGCCCTGCTCTGTCCCTGTACAGCCCTGCTGTGTACTTGCACAGCCCTGCTGTTTACCTGTTTACTTGTGCAGTGCTGCACAGATTCTGCCTGTGCTGAATACTGCACTGATTCCTCTTTCTTTCTTTTGAGAGAGGAAAGGAGTGCGAGGCCTGTCTGTCTGTCTCTCTTCCCTCCTCCTGTCTGCCCCTCTTCCCTCCTCCTGTCTGTCTCTCTTCCCTCCTCCTGTCTGCCCCCTTCCCTCCTCCTGTCTGTCTTTCTTCCCTCCTCCTGTCTGTCTCTCTTCCCTCCTCCTGTCTGCCTCTCTTCCCTCCTCCTGTCTCTCTTCCCTCCTCCTGTCTGCCTCTCTTCCCTCCTCCTGTCTGTCTCTCTTCCCTCCTCCTGTCTGTCTCTTTTCCCTCCTTCTGTCTGTCTCTCTTCCCTCCTCCTGTCTGCCTCTCTTCCCTCCTCCTGTCTGTCTCTCTTCCCTCCTCCTGTCTGTCTCTCTTCCCTCCTCCTATCTGCCTCTCTTCCCTCCTCCTGTCTCTCTTCCCTCCTCCTGTCTGCCTCTCTTCCCTCCTCCTATCTGCCTCTCTTCCCTCCTCCTGTCTCTCTTCCCTCCTCCTGTCTGCCTCTCTTCCCTCCTCCTGTCTGTCTCTCTTCCCTCCTTCTGTCTGTCTCTTTTCCCTCCTTCTGTCTGTCTCTCTTCCCTCCTCCTGTCTGTCTCTCTTCCCTCCTCCTGTCTGTCTCTCTTCCCTCCTCCTATCTGCCTCTCTTCCCTCCTCCTGTCTGTTTCTCTTCCCTCCTCCTGTCTGCCTCTCTTCCCTCCTCCTGTCTGTCTCTTTTCCCTCCTTCTGTCTGTCCCTCTTCCCTCCTCTTGTCTGTCTCTCTTCCCTCCTCCTGTCTGCCCCTCTTCCCTCCTCTTGTTTGTCTCTCTTCCCTCCTCCTGTCTGCCGTTCTTTTTCTCACTTGGCAAGAAATCACCTTTTTGAAGAAAGGGCACAAATATATTTCATGTACTAAGTAAATACTGCAACAAAGAAAAACATGGTTTTTTTCTGTGTAATACTTTTGCTTGTTAGAATGCATGCATGTGTTGTGATTGTAAGATTGCATGGACATGTTGTTTAAGGTGTGGGTATGTGTGCTTGTGCTTGTAGCCTGTAAAATGGGATTCTACCGAGCCCTGGCCTCAGACAGGAGCTGTGCTAAGTGCCCCCTGCACAGCTACTCTGTTAGTGATGGATCCACCTCCTGCAACTGTGACAAAGGCTACTTCCGCTCAGAGACCGACCCAGCGTCAATGCCCTGCACCCGTAAGAGCTGCTCCATCGCGCACACACACACACACACACACGCACACACACATACACGCACACACTCACGCATGCACTCACAAGCACACTTGCACACGCACACACACGCACACACTCACACACTTACACACACACAACACACATGCACATGCACGCACACACGCACACACGCACACACACACACACACTCTCTCACACACTCACACACACACACTAAAAGAAAGACATCATATTCTGATAATATTTCATGAGCCCTAAATTAGATACTTAATTTATATGGAGCCTGTGAGCACAGGATCTTAATCTGCACTAAGGAGCTTAATCTATACAGAGGAGTTTAATCTGCACAGATGAGTTTAATATGCACTGAGCAGCTTAATCTGTACAGAGAAGCTTAATCTGTACAGAGAAGCTTAATCTGTACATAGGAGTTTAATCTGTACATAGGAGTTTAATCTGCTCAGAGGAGCTTAATCTGTACAGAGGAGTTTAATCTGCTCAGAGGAGTTTAATCTGCTCAGAGTAGCTTAATCTGTACAGAGGATCTTAATTTGCACAGAGGAGTTTAATCTGCTCAGAGAAGCTTAATCTGTACATAGGAGTTTAATCTGTACATAGGAGTTTAATCTGCTCAGAGGAGCTTAATCTGTACAGAGGAGCTTAATCTGTACAGAGGAGTTTAATCTGTACAGAGGAGTTTAATCTGCACAGAGAAGCTTAATTTGCACAGAGAAGCTGACTGCATGTCTTTATCCAGCTGCTTACTGAGACTTGATAATGGCTTTCAGGAGATGAGGAAACTATGGTGCAACTCACTGGTCATCCTAATGAGCAAACTAATTAAGAGTTCTCTCCTCCTCCACCCCTCCATCGCTCCCCTCCTCTACCTGTTCTCCTCCACCCCTCCATCTCTCCCCTACTCTACCTGTTCTCCTCCACCCCTCCATCTCTCCCCTCCTCTACCTTTTCTCATCCCCCTCCATTTCTCCCCTCCTCTATCTCTCCTCCTCAACCCCTCCATCTCTCCCCTGCTCTACCTGTTCTCCTCCACCCCTCCATCTCTCCCCTCCTCTATCTGTTCTCCTCTACCCCTCCATCTCTCCCCTCCTCTATCTATCCTCCTCCCACCCTCAATTTCTCCCCTCCTCTATTTCTCCTCCTCCACCTCTCCATCTCTCCCCTCTTCTACCTGTTCTCCTCCACCCCTCCATCTCTCCCCTCCTCTACCTCTCCTCCTCCACCCCTCCATCTCTCCCCTCCTCTATCTCTCCTCCACCCCTCCATCTCTCCCTTCCTCTACCTGTTCTCTTCCACCCCTCCATCTCTCCCCTCTGCTACCTGTTCTCCTTCCCCCTCCCAGGCCCCCCCTCGGCCCCTCAGCACCTCATATCCAATGTGAATGAGACGTCTGTGAACCTGGAGTGGAGCGTGCCCCTGTCCGCGGGCGGCCGGCAGGACCTCAGCTATAACGTGGTGTGTAAGCAGTGTGGGGCGGGGCCGGGGGCGGGGCCAGGCAGGTGCCAGCCCTGTGGGAATGGCGTGCACTTCTCTCCGCAGCAGCTCAGCCTGAAGGGGACACGCGTCTCCATCAATGACCTGCAGGCGCACACCAACTACACCTTCGAGATCTGGGCCATCAACGGCGTGTCCAAGCAACACCCCAGCCCAGATCAGGCTGTTTCTGTCACCGTGACAACCAACCAGGCAGGTGAGTCCCTGCCGCAGAGGAAGGGCCTGTCATGACCTGATGCCATGGTACTGTGCCGGGGTAAAGTTAGAGGGAACAAGGTAGCTGATCTGGGAGAGACTGCTGATTGGTAGAGAGGCTATGCTGATTTGGGAGTGGCTGCTGATTGGTAGAGAGGCTATGCTGATTTGGGAGAGACTGCTGATTGGTAGAGAGGCTATGCTGATTTGGGAGAGACTGCTGATTGGTAGAGAGGCTATGCTGATTTGGGAGTGGCTGCTGATTGGTAGAGAGGCTATGCTGATTTGGGAGAGACTGCTGATTGGTAGAGAGGCTATGCTGATTTAGGAGAGGTTGCTGATTGGTAGAGAGGCTATGCTGATTTGAGAGAGACTGGTGATTGGTAGAGAGGCTATACTGATTTGGGAGAGACTGCTGATTGGTAGAGAGGCTATGCTGATTTGGGAGAGGCTGCTGATTGGTAGAGAGCCTATGCTGATTTTGGAGAGGCTGCTGATTGGTAGAGAGGCTATTCTGATTTGGGAGAGACTACTAATTGGTAGAGAGGCTCTGCTGATTTGGGTGAGACTGCTGATTGGTAGAGTGGCTTTGATGATTTGGGAGAGGCTGCTAATTGGTAGAGAGGCTATGCTGATTTGGGAGAGGCTGCTGATTGGTAGAGAGGCTATGCTGATTTGGGAGAGACTGGTGATTGGTAGAGAGGCTATACTGATTTGGGAGAGACTGCTGATTGGTAGAGAGGCTATGCTGATTTGGGAGAGGCTGCTGATTGGTAGAGAGCCTATGCTGATTTTGGAGAGGCTGCTGATTGGTAGAGAGGCTATTCTGATTTGGGAGAGACTACTAATTGGTAGAGAGGCTCTGCTGATTTGGGTGAGACTGCTGATTGGTAGAGTGGCTTTGATGATTTGGGAGAGGCTGCTAATTGGTAGAGAGGCTATGCTGATTTGGGAGAGGCTGCTGATTGGTAGAGAGGCTATGCTGATTTGGGAGAGGCTGCTGATTGGTAGAGAGGCTATGCTGATTTGGGAGAGGCTGCTGATTGGTAGAGAGGCTATGCTGATTTTGGAGAGGCTGCTGATTGGTAGAGAGGCTATGCTGATTTGGGAGAGGCTGCTGATTGGTAGAGAGGCTATGCTGATTTGGGTGAGACTGCTCATATTGAGAGAGTCTGTTCATTTAGAGGGTGACTACATGCACATACGCACACACATGTAAACACACACATTCACATTCACACATTCACACAGACTCACGCACGGCACATTTCTCCTTTAAAAATGGTTTTTTTAGTTTTATGTCTTCCGCAAGTTAAGTGTATGTTCAGTTGGATTCAGGTCAGGTGATTGACTTCACCAGTCGAGAGCATTCCACTTTTTGGCCCTGAAAAACTCATTGGGTGCTTTAGCCGTATGTTTGGGGTTATTGTCCTGCTGCAAGGTGAAGCGCCCTCCATTGAATTTTGAAGCATTTGGTTGGATCTTAGCAACTAAAATTGTTCTGAACAATTCAGAATTCATCCTGCTGTTGCCATCAGCAGCCATATCATCAATTAAGACAAGTGAGCCAGTTCCAGTGGTAGCCATGCTTGCCCAAGTCATAACACCCCCACCACCATTTTTATAGATGAGGGGGGTGCTTTGGATCATGAGCAGTTCCTTTCTTTCTCCATACTTCTCTCTTCGCATCTCTTTGGTACAGGTTAATACTAGTCTCTCCATAAGAATTTGTTCCAGGATTTTTTTTAAGGTACTTTAACACTCTATCCAGTTCCATTCAGTTCCTTAGGCTTACCAGTGGCTTGCCTCTTGGAGTGAACTCTCTGAGGTTATGCTGATGTAGTATTCTCTTTATTGTGGTCTTTGGCATCTGTGCCTGCATCCTGAAGAATATCCTTGATCTGTTAGAGTTGAAAAGGGTTTTTTCTTCACAATTTTAATTATACTGTGGTCATCCACTACTGTGGTCTTCCAAGGACTAACAGGTTATTTGCTATTGCTGAGCTCATCTCTGTGTTCTTGTTCCCTAACAATGTAAAAAAAAAAACAGCTGTAGTTCCTTCACAGATTACCCGGTATGTAAGATCACCTGATGACTATAGCCAAAACAACAAAACTTGCATACTGTATGTATGAGTATGTGTGAATTTATACATATATAGATACGCATATACTTATAAATATGTCAACCTACTTAGACCTCTGTGTTCTGCTCTGTAACCTACTGAATGATGCAACCCCTGACAGAAGCCTAGAGAAACGGGTGTTTTACAGGAACATGTTTGCATAGAGAAACAGGTGTTTTACAGGAACACGTTTGCATAGAGAAACGGGTGTTTTACAGGAACACGTTTGCATAGAGAAACGGGTGTTTTACAGGAACATGTTTGCATAGAGAAAGGGGTGTTTTACAGGAGCATGTTTGCATAGAGAAATGGGTGTTTTACAGGAACATGTTTGCATAGAGAAACAGGTGTTTTACAGGAACGTTTGCATAGAGAAACGGGTGTTTTACAGGAGCATGTTTGCATAGAGAAACGGGTGTTTTACAGGAACATGTTTGCATAGAGAAATGGGTGTTTTACAGGAACATGTTTGCGTAGAGAAACGGGTGTTTTACAGGAACATGTTTGCATAGAGAAACGGGTGTTTTACAGGAGCATGTTTGCATAGAGAAACGGGTGTTTTACAGGAGCATGTTTGCATAGAGAAACGGGTGTTTTACAGGAGCATGTTTGCATAGAGAAACGGGTGTTTTACAGGAACATGGAACATTACAGGCACATTACAGGAGCATTTTTAGCTGCTGTAGTTTGCACTTCTGCTCAGTATCGCAGCTTTCTTAATCTTCTGCACACATTCCTCTTTAAAAATCTAGCTGGTCCCTCACAGTGGGATTCATGTCCATATTTTACAGCTTATAGCTCATCAGGGTTTGCGTTTCAGCGATATGGATGGGTGGACAGGGGTGGGGGCAGATTCCATATTTTACAATGAACAGTCCTACCCATAAATCGGTCAGAATGTGGTGGGAGATGGATATGTGTGTGTGTATGTGTGTGTGCGTGTCTTTGTGCGTGTGTATGTGCGTGCATGTGTGCATGTGTGTGTGTGTGTGTGCATGTGTGTGTGCGTGTGTGCGTGCATGTGTGCGTGTGTGTGTGTGTGTGTGTGTGCTTGCATGTGTGTGTGCATGTGTGTGTGTGTGTGTGTGCATTTGTGTGTGCATGTGCGTGTGTGTGCATTTGTGTGTACGTGTGTGTGCATGTGTGTGTGTGCGTGTGTGCGTGCATGTGTGTGCGTGTGTGCGTGTGTGTGTGTATGTGTGTGTGTGTGTGTGTGTGTGTGTGTGTGTGTGTGTGCGTGTGCGTGTGCGTGTGTGTGTGTGCATGTGTGTGGGTGTGTGTGCGGGTGCGTGTTGCGTGTGCATGTTTGTGTGTGTGGTGCAGTGTTACAGCCAGGCCAGTGTAAATATCTTTGCTCTGTGCGAGGTGAGTGTGTAAAATCACTTTACCTGCATATTAACTGAAGAAAAGAGCAGTCATGGGACACACTTAAGCTGCGATATCTGCCAGGTTACGGAGGATGATTGATGTGGAGATCTGGAGGGGAGGGTCGGGGCCCAGATTCCTGTCTGGGTGGATCATCCACAGGCCCCTGGAGACCCTGAAATTGATTTTGCTGCCAGACGCGTTGGAGAAAGATTGATCTGGGCACACGAATGACACAGCCTAATTGTTTAACACAGACATAGCACATTAGCCTGTGGCATGACACCAGTGCAGAAAATCTATTTACCCATCACAGAGAAATCTTCCTCCTGCAACATGATCAATGAAGCCTGTACTTCCTGGGTAGCGCTGCCTGAACCTGTTCCTGCCCTAAAAGCCTGCTTTTGGGGCTCCACTCCCAACGGCCCTCAGCCAGAGAGGAGAGTAATGAAATCACAGCTGGAGATCACGAAAGAGTCATTCATCATGACACGTAATTTCTTAAAAGGGGGCCGGACAGGGCCATCTGGGTAGTGTAGAGGTAAAAGCACTCGCCTACCACTGCAGAGACCCGGGTTCAATCCCCAACAGCGGTACTTCCAGCTTGGTCAGACGTCCCTACGAACACAATTGGCAGTGTTCGCGGGTGGGAAGCCGGTGAGGGTATGAGTCCTGATCGTTACATTAGCGACTCCTACTGGTTGGTCGGGGCGCGTGTTCAGCAGGGAGGGGATCTGGGGGAGATAGTGTGAACCTCCATGTGCGTTACGCTCTCCCAGTGAAACTCCTTGCTGTCAGGTGAAAAGAAGCGGCTGGTGACTCCGGATGTATCGGAGGAGGCATGTGGTAGTCACACAGGGAATTGGTATAATGACTAAATTGGGGAGAAAATGGGAGAAAAATGGCAAAAAAAAGGGGGTAGGACTTTGCTAATGCTGCTACATGTTTTTCATGGGATGTTAGCTAAATGTTACGAAAGTGTTTGGTGAGGCTGTGGTCAAAATACCCAGGAGCCCTGCCTGTGCTGAATAGTTCAGCCCTGCCTGTGCTGAATGGTTCAGCCCTGCCTGTGCTGAATGGTTCAGCCCTGCCTGTGCTGAATGGTTCAGTCCTGCCTGTGCTGAATGGTTTATCCCTGCCTGTGCTGAATGGTTCAGTCCTGCCTGTGCTGAATGGTTCAGCCCTGCCTGTGCTGAATGGTTCAGCCCTGCCTGTGCTGAATGGTTCAGTCCTGCCTGTGCTGAATGGTTCTCTCTCTCTCTCTCTGTGTCTAGCGCCTTCTCCGGTCACATCTATCCAAGCCAAGGAGATCACCCGTCACACTGTGTCGCTGGACTGGCAGGAGCCGGAGAGGCCAAACGGAGTCATCCTGGAGTATGAGGTCAAGTACTATGAGAAGGTGAGGGGCATGCTGGGAAGAGGAAGCTGTTGGTGTGAAGCAGAGTGGGCGGAGTTTAATCGCCCAGCAGGGCGGAGTTTAGTGTTCCAGCAGGGCGTAGTTTAGTGTTCCAGCAGGGCGGAGCTTAGTGTTCCAGCAGGGCGGAGCTTAGTGTTCCAGCAGGGCGGAGTTTAGTGTTCCAGCAGGGCGGTGTTTAGTGTTCCAGCAGGGCAGAGCTTAGTGTTCCAGCAGGGCGGAGCTTAGTGTTCCAGCAGGGCGGAGCTTAGTGTTCCAGCAGGGCGGAGTTTAGTGTTCCAGCAGGGCGGAGTTTAGTGTTCCAGAAGGGCGGAGCTTAGTGTTCCAGCAGGGCGGAGTTTAGTGTTCCAGCAGGGTGGAGCTTAGTGTTCCAGCAGGGCGGAGTTTAGTGTTCCAGCAGGGCGGAGCTTAGTGTTCCAGCAGGGCGGAGTTTAGTGTTCCAGCAGGGTGGAGTTTAGTGTTCCAACAGGGCGGAGTTTAATCGCCCAGCAGGGCAGAGTTTAGTGTTCCAGCAGGGCGGTGTTTAGTGTTCCAGCAAGGCGGAGCTTAGTGTTCCAGCAGGGCGGAGTTTAGTGTTCCAGCAGGGCGGTGTTTAGTGTTCCAGCAAGGCGGAGCTTAGTGTTCCAGCAGGGCGGAGTTTAGTGTTCCAGCAGGGAAGAGTTTAGTGTTCCAGCAGGGAAGAGTTTAGTGTTCCAGCAGGGTGGTGTTTAGTGTTCCAGCAGGGCGGAGCTTAGTGTTCCAGCAGGGCGAAGCTTAGTGTTCCAGCAGGGCGGAGCTTAGTGTTCCAGCAGGGCGGAGTTTAGTGTTCCAGCAGGGCGGTGTTTAGTGTTCCAGCAGGGCAGAGTTTAGTGTTACAGCAGGGCGGAGTTTAGTGTTCCAGCAGGGCGGAGTTTAGTGTTCCAGCAGGGCGGAGTTTAGTGTTCCAGCAGGGCAGAGTTTAGTGTTCCAGCAGGGCGGAGTTTAGTGTTCCAGCAGGGCGGTGTTTAGTGTTCCAGCAGGGCGGAGTTTAGTGTTTCAGCAGGGCGGTGTTTAGTGTTCCAACAGGGCAGAGTTTAGTGTTCCAGCAGGGCGGAGTTTAGTGTTCCAGCAGGGCGGTGTTTAGTGTTCCAGCAGGGCGGTGTTTAGTGTTCCAGCAGGGTGCTGTTTAACGATACAGCAGGGCGGTGTTTAGTGTTACAGCAGGGCGGTGTTTAGTGTTCCAGCAGGGCAGAGTTTAGTGTTCCAGCAGGGCGGAGTTTAGTGTTCCAGCAGGGCAGAGTTTAGTGTTCCAGCAGGGCGGTGTTTAGTGTTCCAGCAGGGCGGTGTTTAGTGTTCCAGCAGGGCGGAGTTTAGTGTTCCAGCAGGGCGGTGTTTAGTGTTCCAGCAGGGCGGTGTTTAGTGTTTCAGCAGGGCGGTGTTTAGTGTTCCAGCAGGGCGGTGTTTAGTGTTACAGCAGGGCGGTGTTTAGTGTTCCAGCAGGGTGCTGTTTAACGATACAGCAGGGCGGTGTTTAGTGTTCCAGCAGGGCGGAGTTTAGTGTTCCAGCAGGGCGGTGTTTAACGATGTTCAGCAGGGCGGTGTTTAGTGTTCCAGCAGGGCGGTGTTTAGTGTTCCAGCAGGGTGCTGTTTAACGATACAGCAGGAGAGTGAGCGCTTTAAATACACAAGAAGTGTAGCGTCGGCAGGTTTGGTTCTAGGTCAGAGTTTAGCTGCGAAGGGGGAGGAGATTTTGAATGATTGGTCTGAACCACCTGAAGCAGGCTGTCCAGTGTGATGCACAGCGTTTCCCTCTGTAAGTATTGGCTTTCTCTCCCCCTGGCCTCGCCCACTCAGGACCAGAATGAGCGGAGCTATCGCATCATTAAAACGACTTCCCGAAACGCAGACGTCGGCGGCCTGAGCCCCCTCACCTCCTACGTGTTCCACGTGCGTGCGCGCACAGCCGCAGGCTACGGCCCCTTCAGTGGCCCCTTTGAGTTCAGCACTAACTCTGGTGAGTACAGCACTGCACACTTACCTCCTGCACACCTGCTGTAGTTTGACCAATCAGGAGACAGGATGGTCAGAGCTAACCTGTGTGTGTGTGTGCATGTATGTGCATGCGTGCGTGCATGCGTGTGTGTGTGTGTACGTTTGTGTATGTGCGTGCGTGCATGCGTGCGTGTGCGTGTATGCGCGTGTGTGTGTGCGTGCGTGTGTGTGTCTGTGTGCGTGCGTGTATGTGCGTGTATGTGCGTGCGTGTGTACGTACGTGTATGTGCGTGCGTGTGTGTGTGTGTACGTGCGTGTATGTGCGTGCGTGCGTGTGTGTGTACGTGCATGTATGTGCGTGCGTGCCTGTGTGCATGTGTGTGTGTGTGTGTGTATGTGCGTACATGTATGTGTGTGTGTGCGTGTGTACGCTCGTGTATGTGCGTGCGTGCGTGTGTGTGTACGTGCGTGTGCATGCGTGCGTGCGTGTGTGCATGTGTGCCTGTGTGTGTGTGTGTGTGTACGTGCGTGTGCGTGCGTGCGCGTGCGTGCGCGTGCGTGCGTGTGTGTGTGCGTGCGTGTGGGCATGCGTGTGTGTGTGTATGTGCGTGCGTGCATGCGTGTGTGTGTGTGTGTGTAGTTCCCTCCCCTATTGTAGGTGAAGGGGCGAGCCCCACGGTGCTGCTGCTGTCGGTGCTCAGCAGTGTGGTCCTGCTCATCATCCTCATCAGCGCCTTCATCGTCAGCAGGAGGTGAGGCATGACCTCATTAGTCCAGCAGCCGATCAGAAAAAAACCAAAGCAGGCATGGCTTTACAACACAGTCACTGCACAGAGTATACACCCATGCACAAACACACACAGACATGCATACACGCACACATATGCGCACACACACACACACACGCACACACACAGATATGATCAGTACAGACCTGCATGTGATCAGAGGAGAGGCCGAGGAGCACCGTGTGTTCATGCTCTCTGATCTCTGGCCTGTAGGCGGAGTAAGTACAGCAAAGCCAAGCAGGACGCCGATGAGGAGAAACACCTGCACCAAGGTGAGCTCTGCTGCTGCTGCCCCAGTACCAGCGCACCCCTGCTGCTGCCCCAGTACCAGCGCACCCCTGCCCCAGTACCAGTGCACCCCTGCCCCAGTACCAGCGCACCCCTGCTGCTGCCCCAGTACCAGCACACCCCTGCTACTGCCCCAGTACCAGCACACCCCTGCTGCTGCCCCAGTACCAGCACACCCCTGCCCCAGTACCAGCGCACCCCTGCCCCAGTACCAGCGCACCCCTGCCCCAGTACCAGCGCACCCCCTGCCCCAGTACCAGCGCACCCCTGCTGCTGCCCCAGTACCAGCACACCCCTGCCCCAGTACCAGCGCACCCCTGCTGCTGCCCCAGTACCAGCACACCCCTGCCCCAGTACCAGCACACCCCTGCCCCCCCCAGTACCAGCGCACCCCTGCTGCTGCCCCAGTACCAGCGCACCCCTGCCCCAGTACCAGCGCACCCCTGCCCCAGTACCAGCGCACCCCTGCTGCTGCTGCCCCAGTACCAGCACACCCCTGCCCCAGTACCAGCACACCCCCCTGCCCCAGTACCAGCGCACCCCTGCTGCTGCCCCAGTACCAGCGCACCCCTGCCCCAGTACCAGCACACCCCTGCCCCAGTACCAGCGCACCCCTGCCCCAGTACCAGCACACCCCTGCCCCAGTACCAGCGCACCCCTGCTGCTGCCCCAGTACCAGCGCACCCCTGCCCCAGTACCAGCACACCCCTGCCCCAGTACCAGCGCACCCCTGCCCCAGTACCAGCGCACCCCTGCCCCAGTACCAGCGCACCCCTGCCCCAGTACCAGCGCACCCCTGCCCCAGTACCAGCGCACCCCTGCTGCTGCCCCAGTACCAGCGCACCCCTGCCCCAGTACCAGCGCACCCCTGCTGCTGCCCCAGTACCAGCGCACCCCTGCTGCTGCCCCAGTACCAGCACACCCCTGCCCCAGTACCAGCACACCCCTGCCCCAGTACCAGCGCACCCCTGCCCCAGTACCAGCGCACCCCTGCCCCAGTACCAGCGCACCCCTGCCCCAGTACCAGCGCACCCCTGCTGCTGCCCCAGTACCAGCGCACCCCTGCCCCAGTACCAGCACACCCCTGCCCCAGTACCAGCGCACCCCTGCTGCTGCCCCAGTACCAGCGCACCCCTGCCCCAGTACCAGCACACCCCTGCCCCCAGTACCAGTGCACCCCTGCCCCAGTACCAGCGCACCCCTGCCCCCCAGTACCAGCGCACCCCTGCCCCAGTACCAGTGCACCCCCCTGCCCCAGTACCAGCGCACCCCTGCCCCAGTACCAGTGCACACCCCTGCTGCTGCCCCAGTACCAGTGCACCCCTGCTGCTGAGCCCTGTGTGCAGTCCAAACCACAGCAGGGTCCTGCCTCACACACTCTCTGCATCCACAGGTGGCAGGATTTATGTGGACCCCTTCACCTATGAGGACCCCAACCAGGCCGTCCGTCAGTTTGCTAAAGAGATAGACGCCTCCTGCATAAAGATTGAGAAAGTGATCGGGATTGGTAAGAAGTGCTCCCTCACTCTCTCACTCCCTAACCCTAACATTAACCCTAACCCGATCCCTGACCCTAACCCTAACACTAACACTAACCCACTCTGCTGATGGTTTCTCTTCATTGCCCTGTGGAGGAGGGTGGAGAACACAAACCCTGTTATAAGAACAGAGAAAAATCTGGAGTTTTCTGTCTCTGGTCAGTCTCCAGGGAAGTGAAGGGTTGGGTTGAGAGAGCAGAAGAATGAGGTCTCCAGGGAAGTGATGGGTTGGGTTGAGAGAGCTGAGGAATGAGGTCTCTAGGGAAGTGATGGGTTGGGTTGAGAGAGCAGAGGAATGAGGTCTCCAGGGAAGTGCTGGGTTGGGTGCAGAGAGCAGAGGAATGAGGTCTCCAGGGAAGTGAAGGGTTGGGTTGAGAGAGCAGAGGAATGAGCTATCCAGGGAAGTGATGGGTTGGGTTGAGAGAACAGAAGAATGAGGTCTCCAGGGAAGTGATGGGTTGGGTTGAGAGAGCAGAGGAATGAGGTCTCCAGGGAAGTGATGAGTTGGGTTGAGAGAGCAGAGGAATGACCTGCGCTGGGCTGTGATTGGCAGGGGAGTTTGGGGAGGTGTGCAGCGGGCGGCTGAAGTTGGCAGGAAAGCGTGAAATCTGTGTGGCCATTAAGACGCTGAAGGCGGGGTACACCGAGCGGCAGAGGCGGGACTTCCTGAGCGAGGCCAGCATCATGGGCCAGTTCGACCACCCCAACATCATCCACCTGGAGGGCGTGGTCACCAAGTGTAAGTTTGGGAGAGCTACTCCCTTAAAATGTGTCTCAGCTGTGTCTCATTGGCTATGAAGGTTTATTGTGAAGGGCAGATGTAGCTGCTTTAGGACAGCAATATTTCATGATTCTGCCTCCACCCATGATTACACAATCGATGTCCTTCTTTACATAGGAAGTAAAAACATTAACTCGTAACATCATTTAGAGCCATGTATATGAAGTCCCAGGGGCCAGGGTGGGGTTAATGCTGCAGATGGACTCCCGTCCTCTGTAAATACCTCACCATGATGCCAGCAGCACTAAGCCAGACTGACGTGGAGCCGCGCGTGTAGTACAGGTGTGTGTTTCCTATAGTCACCTGACTCCGCCTCCTTTCTGCACAGGTAAGCCAGTGATGATCATCACAGAGTACATGGAGAACGGATCGCTGGACGCATTCCTGAGGGTGAGCTGTGCATTACCATGGTGATAGGGTCCCTCGGGCCCTGCTTGATGACATCAGAGCAGGATGGCGTAGTACTCTAGCTAACACCACCACCTCAAACTGCTATAGCAATGGTGCTCACAAATGTTGTGCAATTTATGGTATTTATCATTATTATGAGTACTTTTATTGACGTAATTAAACTCACCATCACTGTGAA
>CM045894.1:44198070-44240570 GCA_025169545.1 Anguilla japonica
CCTTCCCACAGTTATTCTGCCCGAGGGTTGCCCTTCCCACGGTTATTCTGCCCGAGGGCTGCCCTTCCCACAGTTATTCTGCCCGAGGGTTGCCCTTCCCACAGTTATTCTGCCCGAGGGCTGCCCTTCCCACAGTTATTCTGCCCGAGGGTTGCCCTTCCCACAGTTATTCTGCCCGAGGGCTGCCCTTCCCACAGTTATTCTGCCCGAGGGTTGCCCTTCCCACAGTTATTCTGCCCGAGGGCTGCCCTTCCCACAGTTCAACAGTGAGGTTTTCTAATGCCTGTACTTTACAACATTTATTATTTCTCTATTTTTTCTTTACAACAGTGATCTGGCCAGAATTGGAATCACCTCAGCTGCACACCAGAACAAGATCCTCAGCAGCATCCAGGGAATGCTGTCCCAAATGCAGCAGATACAAGGCAGAATGGTTCCTGTTTGAGCCAAGAAATAAACAAACTATAAACCGCTTTCTTTGAAGGAAAGACTCATGAAACAGTAAGATAGTTTACCTTATCCATGCACTTTATAAAAGAAGAGAAGACAAGAGCCCTTTGAAATGCAGATTTTGTTGGTGATTGGAGGGAGAGCTCTAGAGGCCAGACTGATTTGTCCTCCTGCAGTTGAGCTGGAGGGCATGTCCTGGGGGGCGTGTCCTGGGGGCGTATTCGTGGACATTATGTTTTTGTGTATAAATTGTTCTGTGTGCGTTGCTGCCGCTCTGTTGCTGCTGGGCTCAGCGTGGGTCCTGGCCGGCCGCTCAGAGGGGCGCTTGCTGCTGTTGCTGTTGCTCTCCTGTTTCGCTGGATTGAAGTATTTTTCGCCCTCAGGGCATTTTGGGAAAGTTTTTTTAAAAAAGTTCTGACCCCCCCCCCCCCACCCCACCCTGCATCAGAGCTCTGACACCACCCCCCAACCTGCATCAGAGCTCTGACCCCCCCCCCCCACCCTGCATCAGAGCTGTGACCCCGCCCCCCCCACCCTGCATCAGAGCTGTGACCTCGCCCCCCAACCTGCATCAGAGCTCTGACACCGCCCCTCCCACCCTGCATCAGAGCTGTGACCCTGCCCCTCCCACCCTGCATCAGAGCTGTGACCCTGCCCCCCTCACCCTGCATCAGAGCTGTGTCCCGGCTCCCCTCACCCTGCATCAGAGCTGTGATCCCGCCCCCCCACCCTGCATCAAAGCACTGACCCTCCCACCCTGCATCAGAGCACTGACCCTCCCACCCTGCATCAGAGCTGTGTCCTGCCCCCCCCCCCCCTGCACCAGAGATGTGACCCTCCCACTCTGCATCAGAGCTGTGACCCCGCCCCCCCCACCCTGCATCAGAGCTGTGACCCCCCCCCCCGACCTGCATCAGAGCTGTGACCCCGCCCCCCCACCCCCTGCACCAGAGCTGTGACCCCACCCCCTGACCTGCATCAGAGCTATGACCCCGCCCCCCCCACCCTGCATCAGAGCTCTGACCCCGCCCCCCCACCCTGCATCAGAGCTGTGACCCCGCCCCCCAACCTGCATCAGAGCTGTGACCCCGCCCCCCCACCCTGCATCAGAGCTGTGACCCCGCCCCCCCACCCTGCATCAAAGCTGTGACCCCGCCCCCCCACCCTGCATCAGAGCTGTGACCCCACCCCCCCCCCCCCTGCACCAGAGCTGTGATCCCGCCCCCCCCCCCCCTGCATCAGAGCTGTGATCCCGCCCCCCCCACCCTGCATCAGAGCTGTGACCCCGCCCCCCCCACCCTGCATCAGAGCTGTGACCCCGCCTCCCCCACCCTGCACCAGAGCTGTGATCCCGCCCCCCCCCCCACCCTGCATCAGAGCTGTGACCCCGCCCCCCCCACCCCTGCATCAAAGTTGTGACCCCGCCCCCCCCCCCTGCATCAGAGCTGTGACCCCACCCCCCCCACCCTGCATCAGAGCTATGACCCTCCCACCCTGCATCAGAGCTGTGACCCACCCCCCCACCCTCCACCAGAGCTGTGATCCCGCCCCCCCACCCTGCATCAGAGCTGTGACCCCACCCTGCATCAGAGCTATGACCCCGCCCCCCCCACCCTGCACCAGAGCTGTGACCCCGCCCCCCCCCACCCTGCATCAGAGCTCTGACCCACCCCCCCACCCTGCATCAGAGCTCTGACCCCGCCCCCCCCCCACCCTGCATCAGAGCTGTGACCCCGCCCCCCCCACCCTGCATCAGAGCTCTGACCCCGCCCCCCCCACCCTGCATCAGAGCTATGACCCCGCCCCCCCACCCTGCACCAGAGCTGTGTCCCGGCTCCCCCACCTCTGAAATGCTTAAAAAGCATTGGAATTCTTTTTTTCTTTCCTTTCTTCAAACTGACAAGAGCAGAAGCAGTCTGCTGTACAAAATGTTTCTCACTGGATGGAAGAAACTAAAACAACTAAAAAGAAAAGAAAGGAAGGGAAGCAAAGACTATGGATTTATTTCAGGTTTGTGTTTCTGAAGTTCAGTCATATTTTCAAACCCTGAGTCATATTTTGCATCATAGTTTATCATTTCATTGAAGTGATGGTAGAGGTGTATGATATACCCTGTTCAGTTTTTCCATGTCCCTTATTGATGATATTATAAAAAAATCTTGTTGGAGAGAAGTACATTTGCTTGTATAAGCTCCTGCTAATGTATCTATCTGCTAGAGTGATATAAACGTGCATATACATAAACACAAAGCACATTGTTTATACACACAAGTATTTCATTCATTTAATGAAAAAAGTCAACCAGGGAGTTTTTCCTTGCCACTGTTGCCTTAACCTTGCTTCTGTGTTGGTTTAGCCCAGGGTTGTCTGTGAAGAATATTATGATAATGTTTGTGAAATGCACTAATCAAAAGTGGAATGTTTTAGACAACTTGGGTCCCATTATGTCCGGCGTAAAGCAAATACTGTATTTAACGGCAAGGAAACCATACTAAGAGTGAAACATACTGCCTCGGGACCTGGACAACTCGCCATCATTGAAGGAAACATGCATTCTGCTCTGTACCGGAAAATTCTTCATGCAAATGTCCGGTCATCTGTCCATGAGCTGAGGCTGAGGAATAATTTGGTTATGCAGCAAAAAATGATTCAAAAAACAAAAGCAAGTGCATATCTGAATGGCTGAAAAGAAACAAAATTAAAGGTTTGGAAAGACCTAGCGAAAACCTCCTGAAGACCTCCTGACTTGAACCCAATAGAGATGCTGTGGCAGGACCTGAAACAGACAGTTCTTTCTTGGAAACTAACAATTTGTCTGAATTAAAGTAGTGCTGCAAAGAAGAGAGAATTTATTTAATTATAGGAAGCATTTGGTTCCAGTTATTGCTGCTAACGATGGTGCAACCAGTTTAAGTTTAAGTTTAAGGGGTTATAATGGGGCTAATTTTTTTATTTTTTCATATGGATGATATGGGTGTTTGATAACTTTTTTCATTAAATGAATGAAATAATTTAGAAAACGTGCTTTGTGTTTTCTCAGGTTCCCTTTGTTTGATATTACATTTTGTGTAAAGATCTGAAACCACTCAGTGTGACAAATATGGAATAGAGGAAATCATTATTTGCCTCTAATGGCAGCGATTGATATCACTCAGTATGCAGGGAGCAGTCGCTCAGCTAGCATCTGTGGGAATGGTATGCTAATGGCAGTGATTCATATCTCTCTCTCTCTCTCTCTCTCTCTCTCTCTCTCTCTCTCTCTTCTTCTCTCTGTCTGTCTCTCTCTCTCTCTCTCTCTCTCTCTCTCTCTCTCTCTCTCTCTCTCTCTCTCTCTCTCTCTCACTCTCCAGTGTCTGCACCACCTGCCACAGTCCCTTTCAGGTTGAGAAGGAAACAAGCATGTCTTTCTATGATGAAGGACAGAACATGTCTACACCTTTTTTCTCACCATGCCCCTCCACTCCCTGGATGAGAAAACTCCCACAATGCCCTGCATACCTCTATTACACAAAATGAAGATATATTAAGAATTTAAACTCAGTCACCCCTTAATTAACAATATGAAATAAATAACACTAAAACAGTAGAGGAATGTAACAAAGATGATTAACCTATTTTTATTTCAGTTTTTATATTAATGTACTGTGCAGTGGGTGTGGCCAAATGTCTTCAAAGTGCTACCAGTAAATATAGTCATTTTTGCTTTATTTTATGTGAAGGGAAGATCCATTTTCAGCCTTTTTCAGTGAAGAGACTGAATTGCTGTTAGTGTGCATTACCAACAGGAGGCAGTACACTTTTACAGAGGAATGCAGTGCTTCATGGCTTCATCTCGATGGTAGGGCACATGGGAACCCCCCCCCCCCCCCCCACCACCCTGGTAGAAAGGAACCTTGACTGGGGGGGAGGGGGGTCACTGTGTAAGGACAGTTTAAAATGTGACTCCTATGTGCTTAAAAACACTGGAATATTTGAAAATGAAAACATCATGGACTTTTTTATTTCATTTTCTCTGCACCAGATGCCAGGCAGGCCGCTTGTTGTATTAAGTGTAACAGGTCCCGCCAGGTCCTGCTGATCTCTCAGCCACTTCATTTCCTTCAGCTTTTCTTTTCTGTTTTTACCCTTCAAGGACCTGCCTGGAATATGCAAGGACTGCAGGGAGAGATGGTGAACTAGAATGTACTGTACAATGCATTTTAATTAGTTTATTATGGAAACATTCTAACAGAACATCATCTATTTTTGTCATATGCATTTGACTAGCATATGATATAGACATTAACTGTATATTCAGTTTTTATTTTTCTTGTTTTATTGAATTGTTTTACATTTTTATGAATTTAGGTACATATAACTTATGCCATTTATTTATGGTCTTTTATATCTAGTTTGTAAAATAATAGTGAAATGCAGAAAATGAAGTACCGAGGAGCATTCTTATTAAATTAGAAACTGTGAAAATATTTGCCCTCATCCCTGCTTTTTATGATGTGTTTAAAAGTCATAAATTTAACATTAAAAAATTGAGACTTGTTCATGATTTTATATATATATTTCTAGATTTTTATAGCACAAGTCACTAATTTAACTTGATTCATTCTCACACTTTTGCGTTTAACTATATACAGTACCAGTCAAAAGTTTGGACACACCTACTTAAACCAGTTTTTTCATGATAAAAAATGCTTTAAAATGTATAAACTTGTCTATAAACACTTAATATTTAATTATATGATATCTGTACTTATATAAGAAGATAATCGTAAGTGGATCGCATTCAAAAGTTTGATTTTTAAATGAAAATGGAAATCTTGTAAGCTCATTGTTACAAGCCTTTCAACTAATCATCTAAATCTGCAACACAGACTCACCTAAATCAGCAACACAGACTCGCCTACATCACAACACAGACCTTCCTAAATCAGCAACACAGACTCGCCTAAATCAACAACACAGACTTGTCTAAATCATCAATACAGACTCCCCTAAATCAGCAACACAGACTCGCCTAAATTAGCAATACAGACCTTCTTAAATCAGCAACACTAAATCAGCAACACAGACTCGTCTAAATCAGCAACACTAAATTAGCAACAGAGACTCGCCTAAATCAGCAACACTAAATTAGCAACAGAGACCTTCCTAAATAAGGAACACAGACACAGTTAAATCAGCAACACAGACTTGCCTAAATCAGCAACACAGACTCACCTAAATCAACAACACAGACTTGTCTAAATCAGCAACACAGACTCGCTTAAATCAGCAACACAGACCTTTCTAAATCAACAACAAAGACCTGCCTAAATCAGCAACACAGACTCGCCAAAATCGGCAATACAGACCTTCCTAAATCAGCAACACTAAATCAGCAACACAGACTCGCCTAAATCAGCAACACAGACTTGCCTAAATGAGCGACACAGACTCGCCTAAATCAGCAACACAGACCTTCCTAAATAAGGCACACAGACACACCTAAATCAGCAATACAGACTCGCCTGAATCAGCAACACAAACTCGCCTAAATCAACAACACAGACTCGCCTAAATCAGCAACACAGACACACCTAAATCAGCAACACAGACTTGCCTAAATCAGCAACACAGACTCGCCTAAATCAGCAACACAGACTTGCCTAAATCAGCAACACAGACTCCTCGGTCCCGCGCTCCTTGACGATTAAGTCCACCAGTGCGTGCCCGGTGGCTGTCCTCTCAGTGATGGCCTGGATATGTGCTGGGACCTCCAGGGTAGCTCCCTTGCCCACCCGGTACTCTGGCTAAAGAATGCCATGTAACAGACAACTTGTCTCATCTGTCCAGAAAGCAAACCTCTGGCCGTGGCTTTAATGAAAATTATGACAAAAGTTATAATAAATCATGTATTTCTTGTAGTTGTCATACCTGTCTATTCAAAAGCGCTCCATAAGGACACACCACCACCGCCAGATTGAATGCATGTCCAGTGACAGCAGACACAGCAAAAAATATTACTCTGGTTTTACATGGTACCATATATTTCTATCTCAAAAAAAAACACGTTTTCAACGTACAAAAATGCCAAGTTACTCAAAAGTATTGATATCATTTCTACTAACTACTAATAGTTAGTAGAAATAGGCACAGTGGTGAACTGGTGTAACTTTTTAATAAAAGGAATACATTTGCCATCATGAAATGCATATGAGTGGCCGTGAGTGAGTTTTGGTAAAGCAAATATAAAAGCGTAAGAAAACGTTAGTGTAAAAGAGGAAATTATCTGCCTGAGGGCGAGGCGGGATTCGATCATTCAACCGGAGATTTACTAGTCAGTGACTTTGTTAGTGCAGCACCACGACATAGCTATGCAATGCGCGAAGTATCATTAGCAAACCTGTCCGTGGTTTTAAAGAAGCACACAGGCCAGTAAGCACAGAAGAGCTCCCGTTGAATCCATATGGCTTTGCAATATTGCAGCCGGTTAATAACTGAACGTGCAGACGGTACGTCATAATGCATTGTATACGTTCGGTGAAAGGCTGGTAGATATGGTGCAAAAGCAATAACTGAGAAGTAGTAGACAATTATTAATGAGGGTAAAAGCAGGTTAAAGAAACATGTCCTTAGCTGGGCTTGAACCTATGACCCCAAGACTGGGACCTTACCCACTAGACCACATGCAGATTAGCTGTTTAAATTGGAAATGTTTCAGAATAAAAAGGTATGGGTATTTTGCGTGTGTATGCGAGTTTTTGATTGGGTCGTGAGGGTGAGGATTTGGCTGGTGTCGGTAAAATGTCCAATGGGGAGACATGTTGTTAGTGGGATAGGCGGCAGGAAAAATAAGAATGAGAAGAAGAAGAAGAAGAAGAAGAAGAAGAAGAAGAAGAAACAGAAGAATGAGAAAATCGCAAATTCCCCTTAGTTTGGAGCTTTATTGTGTGGACATGTGAAGTTGTTTATGAAATCTGTCTGTTGAAATGGGGTCAGAATGTACAGAATGTAATGTTTTTAAGGGCTGAGTGTGTGTGGCTGTTGTGGTTATTTCTGTGGGGAACCCTGAAAAGTGCCAAACTCTCGGTGCTGTATAGGTATGGGGCATGCCCCCGCCAAGGCGTAACTTGGCGGGATGGCATACCTGCCATCCCAATCATTTTGATTCTGTAGACGTTCAAATACTGACCATACTGAAGTGGAATGGAACATCCATACACATGCAGAGTACATACTGAAAAAAAGTATATTTTCCAGATTTCTTTCAATTTTTTTCTTAGCGCATATTCTTTAGTGTTCGTGGACCCCCAGTAATGGGTCAAATTATGATTTTGGTGTAAAAATGAATTTGTTGGTTCAGAAGAAAAGATTAGATGAACATTAACTCCAAATGAATACTGCTTTAATTTTTTTCCTGGCTGTGATGTAGATGCAGTGATACTTATGCTCTTGCTCAGGTAAGGATAGGACCAACTTTGGTTTCTGCGATGACACTAAATGACTGGTGGATGTGGCAGTGCTTCTTGACGCTGCTAAACAGCACACACTACCTGGGCTGGGGGTGTGTGTGCTGCTGCCCAAGGTCCTGCAGGCACTTCGAGGACACCAGAGCATCCCACCAGCTGCAGAAGGTAAACAGTGTTTCATCAAAATGAATCCTCATTTTAAGCCGTGCAGTACTCTTCCATCAAATATGATGCATTTCCTGCCTCTGCTGTATTGAGGTAGCTGTGAGCAAGGATTGTATTACACTCATTTAGAAGATTGCATCTTATCCACAAGCAACTGTACTGAAGAGGGAATACTACTCCTGTCTGTCTGTCTGTCTGTCTGCCTGTCTGCAAACAGGAAAGCACAGAAATGATTGACAGGGTTAAAGAAGGTTAAAAAAAGTGACTTGAAACAATTTAGAAAACATTGGGTAGCATTGCTTCTTTAATTTCAGTGAGGCAGCTTCTGATGGCATTAGAGTAACATACCGGTAACCAGTACAGTAATGTTTCACATGGATCTTGTTCAAATACTGATTAAAATATGATTCAGTCATGAACTTCACATCTCAGCATTACAAAACCCGCAGCATATGAACACAGAGGAGCTGTTCCCTACTCTGAAACGGAGCAGGGCTACGCTGTTCCCTACTCTGAAACGGAGCAGTGCTACGCTGTTATCTACTCTGAAACGGAGCAGTGCTACGCTGCTCCCTACTCTGAAACGGAGCAGTGCTACGCTGTTCCCTACTCTGAAACGGAGCAGTGCTACGCTGTTCCCTACTCTGAAACGGAGCAGTGCTACGCTGTTCCCTACTCTGAAACGGAGCAGTGCTACGCTGTTCCCTACTCTGAAACGGAGCAGTGCTACGCTGTTCCCTACTCTGAAACGGAGCAGTGCTACGCTGTTCCCTACTCTGAAACGGAGCAGTGCTACGCTGTTATCTACTCTGAAACGGAGCAGTGCTACGCTGCTCCCTACTCTGAAACGGAGCAGTGCTACGCTGTTCCCTACTCTGAAACGGAGCAGGGCTACGCTGTTCCCTACTCTGAAACGGAGCAGTGCTACGCTGTTCCCTACTCTGAAACAGAGCAGTGCTACGCTGTTCCCTACTCTGAAACAGAGCAGTGCTACGCTGTTATCTACTCTGAAACAGAGCAGTGCTACGCTGCTCCCTACTCTGAAACGGAGCAGTGCTACGCTGTTCCCTACTCTGAAACGGAGCAGTGCTACGCTGCTCCCTACTCTGAAATGGAGCAGTGCTACGCTGTTATCTACTCTGAAACGGAGCAGTGCTACGCTGTTCCCTACTCTGAAACGGAGCAGTGCTACGCTGTTATCTACTCTGAAACGGAGCAGTGCTACGCTGCTCCCTACTCTGAAACGGAGCAGTGCTACGCTGTTCCCTACTCTGAAACGGAGCAGTGCTACGCTGTTCCCTACTCTGAAACGGAGCAGTGCTACGCTGTTCCCTACTCTGAAACGGAGCAGTGCTACGCTGTTCCCTACTCTGAAACGGAGCAGTGCTACGCTGTTCCCTACTCTGAAACGGAGCAGTGCTACGCTGTTCCCTACTCTGAAACGGAGCAGTGCTACGCTGTTATCTACTCTGAAACGGAGCAGTGCTACGCTGTTCCCTACTCTGAAACGGAGCAGTGCTACGCTGTTCCCTACTCTGAAACGGAGCAGTGCTACGCTGTTCCCTACTCTGAAACGGAGCAGTGCTACGCTGTTCCCTACTCTGAAACGGAGCAGTGCTACGCTGTTCCCTACTCTGAAACGGAGCAGTGCTACGCTGTTCCCTACTCTGAAACGGAGCAGTGCTACGCTGTTCCCTACTCTGAAACGGAGCAGTGCTACGCTGTTCCCTACTCTGAAACGGAGCAGTGCTACGCTGTTCCCTACTCTGAAACGGAGCAGTGCTACGCTGTTCCCTACTCTGAAACGGAGCAGTGCTACGCTGTTCCCTACTCTGAAACGGAGCAGTGCTACGCTGTTCCCTACTCTGAAACGGAGCAGTGCTACGCTGTTCCCTACTCTGAAACGGAGCAGTGCTACGCTGTTCCCTACTCTGAAACGGAGCAGTGCTACGCTGTTCCCTACTCTGAAACGGAGCAGTGCTACGCTGTTCCCTACTCTGAAACGGAGCAGTGCTACGCTGTTCCCTACTCTGAAACGGAGCAGTGCTACGCTGTTATCTACTCTGAAACGGAGCAGTGCTACGCTGTTCCCTACTCTGAAACGGAGCAGTGCTACGCTGTTCCCTACTCTGAAACGGAGCAGTGCTACGCTGTTCCCTACTCTGAAACGGAGCAGTGCTACGCTGTTCCCTACTCTGAAACGGAGCAGTGCTACGCTGTTCCCTACTCTGAAACGGAGCAGTGCTACGCTGTTCCCCTACTCTGAAACGGAGCAGTGCTACGCTGTTCCCTACTCTGAAACGGAGCAGTGCTACGCTGTTATCTACTCTGAAACGGAGCAGTGTTACGCTGTTCCCTACTCTGAAACGGAGCAGTGCTACGCTGTTCCCTACTCTGAAACGGAGCAGTGCTACGCTGCTCCCTACTCTGAAACGGAGCAGTGCTACGCTGCTCCCTACTCTGAAACGGAGCAGTGCTACGCTGTTCCCTACTCTGAAACGGAGCAGTGCTACGCTGTTCCTACTCTGAAACGGAGCAGTGCTACGCTGTTCCCTACTCTGAAACGGAGCAGTGCTACGCTGTTCCCTACTCTGAAACGGAGCAGTGCTAGGCTGTTCCCTACTCTGAAACGGAGCAGTGCTACGCTGTTCCCTACTCTGAAATGGAGCAGTGCTACGCTGTTCCCTACTCTGAAACGGAGCAGTGCTACGCTGCTCCCTACTCTGAAACGGAGCAGTGCTACGCTGTTCCCTACTCTGAAACGGAGCAGTGCTACGCTGTTCCCTACTCTGAAACGGAGCAGTGCTACGCTGTTCCCTACTCTGAAACAGAGCAGTGCTACGCTGTTCCCTACTCTGAAACGGAGCAGTGCTACGCTGCTCCCTACTCTGAAACGGAGCAGTGCTACGCTGCTCCCTACTCTGAAACGGAGCAGTGCTACGCTGTTCCCTACTCTGAAACGGAGCAGTGCTACGCTGTTCCCTACTCTGAAACGGAGCAGTGCTACGCTGTTCCCTACTCTGAAACGGAGCAGTGCTACGCTGTTCCCTACTCTGAAACGGAGCAGTGCTAGGCTGTTCCCTACTCTGAAATGGAGCAGTGCTACGCTGTTCCCTACTCTGAAAACGGAGCAGTGCTACGCTGCTCCCTACTCTGAAACGGAGCAGTGCTACGCTGTTCCCTACTCTGAAACGGAGCAGTGCTACGCTGTTCCCTACTCTGAAACGGAGCAGTGCTACGCTGTTCCCTACTCTGAAACGGAGCAGTGCTACGCTGTTCCCTACTCTGAAACGGAGCAGTGCTACGCTGTTCCCTACTCTGAAACGGAGCAGTGCTACGCTGTTCCCTACTCTGAAACGGAGCAGTGCTATGCTGTTCCCTACTCTGAAACGGAGCAGTGCTACGCTGTTATCTACTCTGAAACAGAGCAGTGCTACGCTGTTCCCTACTCTGAAACAGAGCAGTGCTATGCTGTTCCCTACTCTGAAACGGAGCAGTGCTACGCTGTTCCCTACTCTGAAACGGAGCAGTGCTACGCTGTTCCCTACTCTGAAACGGAGCAGTGCTACGCTGTTATCTACTCTGAAACGGAGCAGTGCTACGCTGTTATCTACTCTAAACAGAGGAGTCAATCTCTGGTTCACACTTAGCTTGTATTTTTCCTTTTCCCTTTTTCCTTCTCTTTATTCACCCCTTTCTCCCTCCATCTCCATTTCTCTTGGTCTCTGAGTGCCCAAACCAGATCATTATGCAGCGAGACATATGGTGCTGTTACGTTTCTGCACAGGGCAAGGCAGGGAGAAGAGCATGCTGGGATTGCTGGCACCTAACAGCCTTCGGGTGGCAGATCCTGTCACAGTCGTATTAATTACAAATCCGGCCAATAAACACGGCAGCACTGAGACCGTAACACTGAGGCTTAAAACTATAAAAACAAAAAAAGAAGAAGAGACTGAGCGCCAAACCTACCTTACACCTCTGTCCACAGGAGTATAACTATAATGTGTCTATGGGGGGTATAACTATAATGTGCCTATGGGGGGTATATAAATATAATGTGTCTATGGGGGAGTATAACTATAATGTGTCTATGGGGGGTATAACTATAATGTGCCTATGGGGGGTATATAACTATAATGTGTCTATGGGGGAGTATAACAATAATGTGTCTATGGGGAGGAATATAACTATAATGTGTCTATGGGGGAGTATAACTATAATGTGGCTATGGGGGAGTATAACTATAATGTGTCTATGGGGGAGTATAACTATAATGTGTCTATGGGGGAGTATAACTATAATGTGTCTATGGGGAGGAATATAACTATAATGTGTCTATGGGGGAGTATAACTATAATGTGTCTATGGGGGAGTATAACTATAATGTGGCTATGGGGGAGTATAACTATAATGTGTCTATGGGGGAGTATAACTATAACGTGTCTATGGGGGAATATAACTATAATGTGTCTATGAGGAGGAATATAACTATAATGTGTCTATGGGGGAGTATAACTATAATGTGTCTATGGGGGAGTATAACTATAATGTGTCTATGGGGGGTATAACTATAATGTGTCTATGGGGGGTATAACTATAATGTGCCTATGGGGGGTATATAAATATAATGTGTCTATGGGGGGTATAACTATAATGTGTCTATGGGGAGTATAACTATAATGTGCCTATGGGGGGTATATAACTATAATGTGTCTATGGGGGAGTATAACAATAATGTGGCTATGGGGGAGTATAACTATAATGTGTCTATGGGGGAGTATAACTATAATGTGTCTATGGGGGAGTATAACTATAATGTGGCTATGGGGGAGTATAACTATAATGTGTCTATGGGGGAGTATAACTATAACGTGTCTATGGGGGAATATAACTATAATGTGTCTATGAGGAGGAATATAACTATAATGTGTCTATGGGGGAGTATAACTATAATGTGTCTATGGGGGAGTATAACTATAATGTGTCTATGGGGGGTATAACTATAATGTGTCTATGGGGGTATAACTATAATGTGCCTATGGGGGGTATATAACTATAATGTGTCTATGGGGGAGTATATAACAATAATGTGGCTATGGGGGAGTATAACTATAATGTGTCTATGGGGGAGTATAACTATAACGTGTCTATGGGGGAATATAACTATAATGTGTCTATGAGGAGGAATATAACTATAATGTGTCTATGGGGGAGTATAACTATAATGTATCAGCACTTGGATGATCACAAGAAAGTTTGGGGCAAGAAGACATCTTAGACAGCACAGCACAGATCATATGGATGTGAGGATTTGTCTTAGACAGCACACAGCACAGCACAGAGCATGTGGATGTGAGGAGCCATCTTATACAGCACAGATCATGTGGATGTGAGGAGACATCTTAGACAGCACAGAGCATGTGGATGTGAGTACCCATCTTATACAGCACAGATCATGTGGATGTGAGGAATCGTCTTAGACAGCACAGAGCATGTGGATGTAAGGAGCCCTCTTAGACAACACAGAGCATGTGGATGTGAGTAGCCATCCACATGCTCTGTGCTGGAGCCATCTTAGACAGAAAAGCCATCTTTGCTTCTGCAATTCTCTACCATTTTACATACATATAATGTTCTCTCGTCATATTCATCTCCCTCTTTCCATTTCCTCTAATTACACCCGTTTTCTCTCTTGCCTTCTCTCAGCACACTGGGGATATCTCATCTTTTATCCTATCTCTTCCACCTTCCTTATTAATCTCCCTCGTTCCATTCCTATTTCTCTCTCATCCCTCCTTCTGTTGCTCTGGCTTCAGCACCACTGAGCCCCTGGAAAAAAGTTAGTTAGTTTCAGTGCACCCATTTTGTTGTGATGTTATCTCTACTTCAATGAGTTCATGTAATTCAGATTAACAAGGGGCGTATTCCCCCATTTGGAGCATCGCCCAACATCTCTTTCAAGCACCCGGATGAATTGACTTTCCATCTCTCTTTCTACCTTCCTCTATGCAGTTTGCATCTCAATAGACTCTAATTTCAGCCCTCATCCCTTTCCTAATTCACCGCCACCCACCCCCCCACCTTCTCCCACTCCTCGAAGCTTCACACCCAGTTCCTCTCACAGCTCCCCCTAGAACAGCAGACAGTGCAGTACTGTGGGGTCTCAGTTCCTCTTCTCCATTCTGTTGTTCTGTTAGCTTTTCTTCTGTAAGTGTGGTTAAAAGTGATCCGTTGGTGTGTTAAGGTAGCTGCCTAGGGGTTTTTGTATTGGAGGTCCTCAGAAAAGGACCATGGGTGGGAAACCACTTCAGTAAATGTTACATTCTGGCTAAAACAATTATATTATTACAAGCAAAGCTCGTGCAAAAAGGAGTATTACAAACACTTGTGTGTGTCTGCCTGCCCATAACTCATACAGATTTGCTCAGATTGGGATGAAACATTGCAAGTAGGTTCATAGTCATAAGTTCAAGGACCTGAATTCCAGAATATTTTTTAAAGCGGTCAAGGATAACTTGTGTCTATTTACATCAACGTTTAGGATGTTTATCCTTTTTGAATGCACAACAGAGAGTAGGGCTACTCACTACAGAGACTAAGAAGAAATTTCCAACAAAACATTGAAAATATGAAAGTCCATTCTCCGGAAGCAGAGATTATCTGTGAGAAGCTGGAGTTGCTTGAAAAAGTAAACCAAAGCTGTGTTTCCTGGCATCCGCCCATTGCTGTCTTTAGTAAAGCAGGGACCTGGAGCATAGAGTAAAGCAGGTACCTGGAGCATAGAGTAAAGCAGGGACCTGGAGCATAGAGTAAAGCAGGGACCCTGGAGCATAAAGTAAAGCAGGTACCTGGAGTATGCACAGGAGTTTGGGGCTATATCTGTGCACTCACTACAGGTAGAGAGTCAGCTGAAAACACAAGACGTGCATTCTATGGTGGAATTCCCCTTTAAATAACTGACATTACCGCAAGTAGAAAATGAACTACAATGACTTTGTAAAATAACTCTAAAAGACACAAACAAAAAAGAACAAAAACAATTAGCATAGCAGAAGTATCTTCAAGAGGATACAAACAAAATAATTTTAATCCAATATCTGGTTAATGTATTTATACACATCAGTTGATGAAAGAGGGAAAACAGAGGAATGGAAAGAGAAAGTTTACTATCCAGAGAGAGATGAGGCTTTATTAAATCCACATGAGCGGTGTCGTGTCTGTCTTTCAGATAATCTGATTTGTGCAGGGCTCTGGCTGTGCTCACAGTCCCTTTCTGCCTGCTGGGATGCTGCAGAACAGCTCGCTAAGGGCAGGGAAAGAGTGTCCTTTGCGTGTAGTGCACATGCGCAGGCACAGCAGAAACCCGTGTGTTTTGCGTGTAGTGCATGTGCGCAGGCACAGCAGAAACCTGTGTGTTTTGCGTGTAGTGCATGTGCGCAGGCACAGCAGAAACCTGTGTGCTTTGCGTGTAGTGCATGTGCGCAGGCACAGCAGAAACCTGTGTGTTTTGCGTGTAGTGCACATGCGCAGGCACAGCAGAAACCTGTGTGCTTTGCGTGTAGTGCACATGCGCAGGCACAGCAGAAACCTGTGTGTTTTGCGTGTAGTGCACATGCGCAGGCACAGCAGAAACCTGTGTGTTTTGTGTGTAGTGCATGTGCGCAGGCACAGCAGAAACCCGTGTGTTTTGCGTGTAGTGCACATGCGCAGGCACAGCAGAAACCTGTGTGTTTTGCGTGTAGTGCACATGCACAGGCACAGCAGAAACCCGTGTGGTGCATGTGCACAGGCACGGCAAAAAGCCTAATGTGCAATGAGGTCAGCTCTACCCAGCATCCCCAGCGGCAGAAAGCCTAATGTGCAATGAGGTCACCTCTACCCAGCATCCCCAGTGGCAGAAAGCCTAATGTGCATTGAGGTCGACTCTACCCAGCATCCCCAACATCCCCAGCATCTCCCAGCATCAGCGCACCACGGGGGCCCATCTGGCCACTTCCACTTCCACTGTGCAAGAAGGAGAAACGGCCTGGAAGGGCATATTTATGCTCTGGTTTGACAGACTAACCCACCGTCCTACAGGCTTAAACATACTCAGGTGAGAAAATAGCACAGACATGATCAAACAACAAAAAACAATTCAGCACCCATATGGCGCTATAATATTCAGACTGAGCTAGCTGCTGTTAAAGAGAAGAGCAGAGGAAGGCCAAACAGCTGTTTTACTGCCCAACACACACAGAGGGGGATTAGTGCCTCTGAAGCTCCAGATAAAACCAAACGGCTGCTTTAGTGCCCAACACACACAGTGGGGGATTAGTGCCTCTGAAGCTCCAGGTAAAACCAAACGGCTACTTTAGTGCCCAACACACACAGTGGGGGATTAGTGCCTCTCTGAAGCTCCAGGTATGACCAAACGGCTGTTTTACTGCCTAGCACACACAGAGGGGGATTAGTGCCTCTCTGAAGCTCCAGATAAAACCAAACGGCTGTTTTAGTGCCCAACACACACAGTGGGGGATTAGTGCCTCTCTGAAGCTCCAGATAAAACCAAACGGCTGCTTTAGTGCCCAACACACACAGTGGGGGATTAGTGCCTCTGAAGCTCCAGGTAAAACCAAACGGCTGTTTTACTGCCCAGCACACACAGTGGGGGATTAGTGCCTCTCTGAAGCTCCAGGTATGACCAAACGGCTGTTTTAGTGCCCAACACACACAGTGGGGGATTAGTGCCTCTGAAGCTCCAGGTAAAACCAAACGGCTACTTTAGTGCCCAACACACACAGTGGGGGATTAGTGCCTCTCTGAAGCTCCAGGTATGACCAAACGGCTGTTTTACTGCCCAGCACACACAGCGAGGGATTAGTGCCTCTGAAGCTCCAGGTATGAACCAAACGGCTGTTTTACTGCCCAGCACACACAGTGGGGGATTAGTGCCTATGGTGAAGAGAGATCGGACCACAGACTGTAGATCAGAACAAGCTGCGCAACGTAAAGGCACAACGTGGGATTTTCCATTTTAAGGGGTCAATATTAGTTAGTGTGTAACTGTCTACATATTGATGTTAAAGTGTTATTGATATTGTAAATGGTACACAGTCATTTGAATATGTTTTATTTTATGTCATTTGTAAGTGTATTTTATGAAGAATATATGAAGAGTTCATTTGCAAAAACAGATATCTCTATTTTTAGTAATTTTCATAAATCATGTTTTGTTATTGTGCATTCCAGGTAATATCAATCAAACTGCAGTTGGTTTGTTTTGATTAAGTAAAAATAACTCAACAAATTACAGATACCTTACAAAATTAAACTTTATCAGGGGTCCAAGCAGTGAAGCTGGTGGAACCCTATTGTATTTGTTAGGATTATTATTAGGGGTCCAAGCAGCGAAGCTGGTGGAACCCTATTGTATCTGTTAGGATTATTATTATTATTAGGGGTCCAAGCAGCGAAGCTTTTGGAACCCTATTGTATCTGTTAGGATTATTATTATTATTATTATTATTATTATTATTATTATTATTATTATTATTATTTTATTATTATTATTATTTTTTTCTCCACTAAAAGTGTCTGAGGCTCAGCAACCATAAGTTCTAGAGCAACCAAATTTGGCAGGTGCATTCCTATGGCCCCCCACTACTCAGGCACTAAAAATAATTTATGTCGGCCAGATGGTGGCGCTATAACAAAGAGTCATACTCTAAAAGGTCATAACTCCCACACCGTAAGTCAGATCAACACAAAACTTAACCAACAATGCATCTAAATGTGCTCTACAAGTTTGCCATTGGGACCACCCTACAAACACACTACGTAATAACAACATTACACTTTGGTCGTAATTTGGTAAGTTGCAACATCACCAACAGGTGACGTTGTGACAACATTGCTCTATGGTCGCAAAATAACCAGTCCTCATGGAGACTGTTCTGCAACGTTGCTGTAACGTTATAGAATTACGTAAATACGATGTAATTTAATAACGTAACAATTACGTTATATCACAGTCCTCATCCTTACTTAATTTGAAACGTTACTAGTAGGTTGTCAGAACGCTTGTAAATGACGTTTTGGCTTACAGTAAAATATCTATCTGTCTATCTGTCTGCGTGTTTACGCTTGGACCGTTAACACGTTATATCCAATGCAGGGTTTATTATTATTATTATTATTATTATTATTATTATTATTATTATTATTATTATTATTATTAATACATTTATTTATTTATTTTTTTAATATAGGATATTATGGATAAGCAGGTATAGGGTTCTTGGGTGGCTGACATGGATAGGGATTTTATAGTAGGACTCGGTGTAAAGCATGGAGGATAAAATATAGCTTAGGGTGAAGGGATTTTTGAGTGTAAATCTATTGTCTGATACACACTCCGGAGCAGAAGGTGGCGGTAATTCACCAATAAGCTGTGTACCACCCACTGTAAAACAAGAAGAAGATGGTATATCCAATCACATGCGCATGTTGCTGTGACGTGCTCTTGGAAGAAGGTCGTTGTGATTTCAAATTCTCCGTGGGAAAATCTGGGTTTGACGGCGTTCAAGAGCAAGTAAGCGTTTCATTATGCTTTTATATTTTTAACTGAATGTATTACTGCAACAATACTGGATGCCAACCACCGTAAAAGCTAACAAGAAGAACTGAATGCATTGGAGACCCTTTCAGTTAGTAGTATTTGCAATGTAATGATGGAGTCCTACTTTCAACATGCATGTTTGCAGTTCTAGCTGAATGTTGCTAATGCTTTAAGTTAGTAGGTGAAATGGCGTCTGTTCAGACCTGGCGTCTGTTTGGGACTAATTTGAGTTAGTGTTCTGTTAGATAACATATTTGCTACTTTGAGTATTTAACGCTAATAGCCCAGTGCAAATGTAATGTAAGACCAGGTAGCATTACCTAGCTGATCTCGGCGATGGCCTGTTTAGTTAGCTAACAATTGAGCTAATTCAACATGTATAAACGGCTGTCCGTAAAGCACCTTTGTTCATGTCCTTTTAGCTAGCATTGTTGCCAGCGCCTCTTTTGAAAGCTAACGTATGTGGCGCTCTTTTGAAAGCTGTAATTCACCTTGTCCACGTCCTAATGAGATATCAACATGTTGGTTAAAATATGGATCATAAATATGATATAAAATAGTTGTGTGGTCTTCATTTGGTTTTTGGTGTTTGACAAACTGGAGCTAGCAAGCCTTTTCAAGCTAGCATTGTTGGCGCCTCTTTTGAAAGCTATTTTTGCGCTCTTTTGGTAAATGGTAAATGGACTGCATTTATATAGCGCTTTTATCCAAAGCGCTTTACAATTGATGGCTCTCATTCGCCAGAGCAGTTAGGGGTTAGGTGTCTTGCTCAAGGACACTTCGACACGCCCAGGGCGGGGTTTGAACCGGCAACCCTCCGACTGCCAGACAATCGCTCTTACCTCCTGAGCTATGTCGCCCTCTTTTGAAAGCATTTAGCTAAACGTTATTTCCATTAGAAATACAAAAACTCAACTTTTTTTCGTCAAAATCCTCTAGCATTATTACTCTATACCTGGTGTAATCGTGGCCTTAAAAAAATGAAATACATAAATAAATTGGCTTTGGCTTCGCGCCAGTGCATTGTGTAATCAATATTAATCGAGAGTATTTCTCTGTATTTTCACCAAATACTGACTTAAATTGATTTTCTTTTGCAGAGTTCTCTACATTTGGCCCAACAGCTCAAATGGAAACTAGAGCACAAGATCAGAATGAAGGTAGTTATGGATATTATATGGAAACAGCTCTTTGCTCATTGACTGTTTGTCATTGTCAAAACACAATTACGATTTTAGCCTGCTGCGTGTGTTACTCAATGTATTTTTCTTACTTGGTCCAATTTCATATCCTTTCAGCTCCCACACATGGCCTTATGACTGTTGCCCCAGTGAAGAACCCGAGGTCCAGCTTTCCCCACTCAAGACATGCCTGAGACAAGAGTGACTGTATTCCAAGTTGATCCAAGGTGATCCTAACTTAAATGTAGTTCACTGCTTGAAGAAGACAAAAATACTCAACACTATTAATGTTGAAATCATTGGTCTATGGTTATTACTGTCCTGAAACTACCCTTCACCCTTTTTATGTTTTTGTATCTAGTTTTGTATGTTTGTCTCATCTTCTGTACCATAATTATGCTTGCACATATTGCCTACCTAGAAATGTAACTTGAACCTGATCTCAATGGTATTCTATACAATGACAATAAAGGCTTTATATTCTATTTGGGCTTGATATGTGTACATTTTTATTGCTGCACTTAAAGTATCTTAAATTTTGAAGATATGAATTACACAAGCAATGGCATTTCATTGGTAGGATAGAATAGAGATCAAAATTACAACACCATGATATACCTTTTTTTAACACACAAAATCAAAATGTATGGTCAGGGTTTAGTAAGTAAGTGACCAACCCGCAAGGTTGTGGAAAGGTAAATAACGTAATAAAGAAGTTTAAACAACGTGTCAGCGACGTAAATCGATAACGTTAGGACGGATGAATGCCTGGCGACGTAATCACAACGTCGGGGTAAGGTTATTCTATTACATTGTCAAACGTAAAGTTGTAAGGACGTAACTGTTACGTATCCACAACGTTGTTTTGCGACGTCGCAGCGACGGGGCGATGGTCTAACGTTTTTAGAGTAATACTACATAAATTGAGACGTAACGCGGACGTTACGAGACCAATAGAGGACGTTAATAGTACGTCGCCACAACCACATTTTGTTAGTAGGGGAGGGAGCTCTAATGCAAGTGTGAACTGCAGCAGCTGACGCGCTACTTCTCTAAAAAGACGTGTCACTCCTGGCTCATCCAATATTCTCCACTGCAAGACTTGTCTGCACTGATTCGATTGCCGCAATAAAGGTATGTATATTTAGTGAAAGTTTTTTTAATTAAATGCGTTTATAACACCACTATGTTTATCAATCCTTATTATCAAGCGAGCGAGCTGGCTAACATATTTGGTTCACTTTAGCAAGCTAGCTAACATTACCAGAGGACATCGCTGTGTTCTCAAATAAATAACCAGCCAAAATAAAATGGTGATTGAATGCATCACACATTTGTTTTTTTAACCTGAGATAATGATATTAGCTACTATATGATGCTGTGTCAATAGCCAACGCGTTATTGCAAGCGAGTGTGTCATCTAGTCACGCGTCATCATAGCAAGTTAACCGGACAGTAAAAACGCCGATAAAACACTTCTAACGTCGATCATTTTAAGCCATGTTATCTAGCTTTGTCGTGATAACATGAGAGAAGGATTGCTGTTGGAGAAGTGAATCAACCAACAGTTAGCGCGGGTAACCTGCACGAAAGCGCATTGTAGTTTTTTTTTTCCACGTATTTCATCCAGTGAATTTGATTTCATCTAAGGTTACACTTGATTCACTCTTTGGCTCCGCTAGATAATGTCTTACTCTTTGAGATCATGTAGTAGAAATAAAATAAGAAAATATAATTCATTTAACTTACTGAAAATATATAATAAGAAATAATGAGGCTGTCTCAATAGCTAATGCGTTATTGCGAGCGAGTGTGTCATCTAGTCACGCGTCAGAGCGCATTGTAGTTATTTTCACCACCGAATTCTTAAGGACAGGGAAGCTCGCTCGATAGTCTTACTCTTTGAGATCACGTAGTAGGAATAACAAATTAACAAAAACAACAATAATAATAATATTCATAAAGATACATGTTTGAAACTGGAAAACTGTCTTTTTTAAATTATCTTTTTATAGATGGCTGGAAAAGAAAGGAGTAAAAGCAAGGTGTGGAGTTATTTTGATTTCACACACTTAAAGATGGTGTTAAAATATATATTTAATTTAATATCATCTTTTACTTTTTTATCTAAAAAGTTCTTTGTGTGTTTATTTTTATTTTTATTTGTTTGCTTATAAGTTAAATGTTCTTAAATATAGAAACTTTAATAAAATATAAGTTTTTCAAATTGATTTGAAAATGTTTGACAAAATATCGGTCAAAACATCGGCAATCGGTGGGCTAGGACTCTCCAAAATCGGGATCGGCATCGGACCCAAAAATCTGGCATCGGTCGGGCTCTAGTACATGACCTCAACTGCTGAATTTATTTTCAGTTCACGTACCCATTCCATGAATGGATAAATTAAATCTAATGGGTCATTTTGGTTGTTGAATGACAGTGACTGAATGCAGGAATTTAGCTTTATTAAAACATGATGAATTTAATTGGGTGAAAATGAATAACCAGAGTTTTAGACAGCATGCTGTAGCATTTCAGAAGATTTCTATGGAATTCTTGTCATGTATTGTGGACCTATTGTTTTCAGGCAGAACTGAATTGATTTAAAATTCAGGAAGCTTTGTATTGAGGAGTTAAACCAACAGTGAGTACTTCTTAGAAAATGTGCATATTATAGGCAGTAACGCATCAGATGTTTCCAATTCTTTGGTCCTCATATTGAGGTAAAACATTTTGTTATTTTTCTGTGGTGGCTTCTGAAAAGACCTTCAAAGGTGTTTTGGGACTTTTTTCCTTTTTATCCCAGATGTCTCCTTTTTCTTGTTTATTTTTATTTTCCTCACAGAATTCCCATTCTCTTGCTCTATACAAATTGTATAGCTCTTGTATAGTATCATGATTTTAGTTTATTATCTGTGCCTGTCTGTCTTCAAAATGAATCTTACTCTGTGTGTTTTGTTCCATTGAATAGACTAAGGTCTTTATGTTCCCTTTAGTGCAGAACCAAATTTGATATAGCAGTTTAATGCTTCTGGGTCTGGGTTAGGGTTAGGGTTAGGGTCTGTGTCTGGGTCTGGGTTAGGGTTAGGGTTACCGTGAGGGCTCGGGCTAGGGCAAAGTATTGGGTTAGGGTTAGTGTTAGGGTTAGGGCTAGGGTTAGGCCTATGGTCAGGGTTAGGGCTTGGTGCTAGGGCTAGGGTTTGGGTATGGGTTTGGGTTAGGTTAGGGTTATGGGGTCAGGGTTGGGGTTAGGGTTAGGGTTAGGATTAGGTTAGGGTTGGGTTAGGGTTAGAGTTAGGGGGATTAGGGTTAGGCTTAGGCTTAGGGTTAGGGTTGGAGTTAGGGTTAGGGTTGGTGTTAGGGTTTGGGTTAGGGTCAGGGTTAGGGTTAGGGTTAGGGTAGGGTTAGGGTTAGGGTGGGTTAGGGTTAGGGTGGGTTAGGGTTAGGGTTAGGTTAGGGTTAGGGTTAGGGTAGTTAGGGTTAGGGTTAGGTTAGGGTTAGGGTTAGGGTTAGGGTTAGTTAGGGTTAGGGTTAGGGTAGGGCTAGGGTTAGGGTTAGGGTTAGGGTTAGGGTTGGGTTAGGGTTAGGGTTAGGGTTGGGTTGGGTTGGGTTAGGGTTAGGTAGGGTTAGGGTTAGGGTTAGGTTACGGTTAGGGTTAGGTTAGGGTTAGGGTTTGGGTTAGGGTTAGGTAGGGTTAGGGTTAGGTTACGGTTAGGGTTAGGGTTAGGGTTAGGGTTAGGTTAGGGTTAGGGTTAGTTAGGGTTAGGGTTAGGGTTAGGGTGGTTAGGGTTAGGGTTAGGTTAGGTTAGGTTAGGTTAGGGTTAGGGTTAGGGTTTAGAATATTACAATGGCTCCCCCTTTCGGGGGAGACCAAGGGCATGCACGGGCCTACGCTTATTCAGCACAACTCTCCATCTTGGCTATAATCCGGGATGAAGGTTTACTAATTTAACGGGAGTATGTTCTGGTGACCAAAGGAGGAGTATTTCACCGCGAGATTGCGCTGGCTACTTTCCGTTGTCCCTGGACAACATACTCAACCAGTCCACATCCATGCTACCATGTACACGATTTTATGTTTTAACGAGAGGGTGATTATGGCGAGCACAATAGGAAACATGAGCCGCGAGATTGCGTCAGCCACGCTCCAAATGTCCAAATAGTTCCCCCAACGAACGCACGAGCCGGCGAAAGACCGATCGAACGAACGGGCAGCCGGGCGATTGCACGAACGCATGGTCAAACTGGTGACCAGACGAACGCTTTCAAAAGCCCGAACCGACGAACGAACGAACGGGCAATCGAACCGCCGAGCAATCGAACGGGAGTAGGTGAACAGCCGAAAGCACGAACAACCGATCGACCGAACAGGCGGGCAATTGGACGGGCGAAAAGCAGTCTACGGCTAGACCGACCGACCCAAAGACACGAACTGACGGCGAACGGACGAACAGCAGACCGGACGATAAGACACCCGATTGGACACTGCACTCCACCAGTCAACCTCTATGCTACCATATATATTTTTATAACTCCGTTGAATATTATGGTTTGATTAACCATTTAACGGGAGGATGAACGTAGGGAGAGTAAAGAGAATGAGCAGCGAGACTGCGCTGGTCACTCTAAATGCCTGACTGGGCATTATACTCACCCGTTCAACCTCCATACTACAGTTTTTAAGTAGTTGGAGGGCGAGCGGGTGAAGATGTTTTTTCTTATTAACTTTATAAAATCGATTTTGTAAACAGTTTATATTAATTTGCTAAATTATTGATAAATACTTCCTTAAATATTGTGGTTTAATTAACCCTTTAACGGGAGGATGAGCATGGGCCGAGTAAACAGCGAATGATTACCGCGGGATTGCGCTGGTCATTCTTAATGCCTGACTGGGCATTTATACTCACATGTTCAACCTCCATACTACAGTCTATGGAGTTGGAGGGCGAGCGGGCAGGGGGTTTGCTCTATGTTAACTTTTCAAAACGATTTATTAACATTAAATTATTGCTTTGCTATATTATTTATAAGTTTATTGTTTATGCAAGACTCTGTTAGATTCTATGGTTTAATTGACCATTTAGCGGGAGGGTGAACATGGGCCGAGTAAACAGCGAATGATTACCGCGAGATTGCGCTGGTCATTCTTAATGCCTGACTGGGCATTATACTCACATGTTCAACCTCCATACTACAGTCTATGAAGTTGGAGGGCGAGCGGGCAGGGGGTTTGCTCTATGTTAACTTTTCAAAACGGTTTATTGTTTATGAAAGACTGTTAGATTCTATGGTTTAATTGACCATTTAGCGGGAGGATGAACATGGGCCGAGTAAACAGTGAATGATTACCGCGAGATTGCGCTGGTCATTCTTAATGCCTGACTGGGCATTTATACTCTCATGTTCAACTTCCATACTACAGTCTATGGAGTTGGAGGGCGAGCGGGCAGGGGGTTTGCTCTATGTTAACTTTTCAAAACGGTTTATTAACATTAAATTATTGCTTTGCTATATTATTTATAAGTTTATTGTTTATGAAAGACTCTGTTAGATTCTATGGTTTAATTGACCATTTAGTGGGAGGATGAACATGGGCCGAGTAAACAGTGAATGATTACCGCGAGATTGCGCCGGTCATTCTTAATGCCTGACTGGGCATTTATACTCTCATGTTCAACTTCCATACTACAAGTCTAAGGAGTTGGAAGGTGAGCGAGCAGGGGGTTTGTTCTATATTAACTATTCAAAATGGTTCATTAAGATAAAATGATTGCTTTGTTATAGTTTCTCACAGGCTCTGTTATATCTTACAGATCAATTAACCATCCAACGGGAGGACAAGCTCGACCGGGCATTATACTCACGTGTTCGATCTCCATACTACCGTCCAAGTAGTTGGAAGGTGAATGGGTGGGGTTTTTTATTCTAATAACTTTTCAAACAGATTTTGTAAGTGTTTATTATGATTGAGTTACTTGTTTGCTAGATTATTTATTGTTTATGAAAGATTGCTCAGAGGGGTTGGGGATAGGGTAAGGGCTGGGGTTAGGGTTACTGGTTAAGGCTAAGGTTAGAGGTGGGGGTTAGGGTTGGGGTAGGGTTAGGGTTGGAGTTACGGTTAGGACTAGGGTAAGGGTTAGGGTTGGGGCTGGAGTTAGGGTTAGGGCTAAGGTTGGGGTTAGGGTCACGGTTAGTGTTAGGGGTTAGGGATTAGGGTTAGGGTTGGGGTTTAGGGTTAGGGTAAGGGTTAGGGTTGGAGTTAGGGTTAGGGTTAGGAGTTAGGGTTGGGGTTGGGGTTGGGTTAGTGTTGGGTTAGGGTTAAGGTTAGGGTTAGGGCTAGGGTCGGGGTCAGGGCTAGGGTTAGGGTTAGGGTTAGGGCTAGTGTTAGGGCTAGGGCTAGGGCTAGGGTTAGGGTTGGGGCTAGGGTTAGGGCTAGTGTTAGGGTTAGGGCTAGGGCTAGGGTTACGGTTAGGGTTAGTGTTGGGGTTAGGGTTAGGGTTTGGGTTAGGGTTAGGTTAGGGTTGGGTTAGGGTTAGAGTTAGGGGGATTAGGGTTAGGCTTAGGGTTAGGGTTAGAGTTGGAGTTAGGGTTAGGGTTAGGGTTGGTGTTAGGGTTAGGGTTAGGTTAGGGTTAGGATTGGGGTTAGGGTTAGTTAGGGTTAGGGGTAGGGTTAGGGTTAGGGTTTGGGGTTAAGGTTAGGGTTAGGGTTAGGGTTGCTGCTAGGGTTAGGGTTAGGGTTAGGGTTTCTGCTAGGGTTAGGGTAGGGTTAGGGTTAGGGTTAGGGTTGAAGTTAGGGTTAGGGTTAGGGTTTAAGTTAGGGTTAGGTTAGGGTTAGGGTTAGGGTTAGGGTTTAAGTTTGGGTTAGGGTTAGGGTTAGGGGTTAGGGTTAGGGTTAGTTAGGGTTAGGGTTAGGGGTTAGGGTTAGGGTTAGGGTCAGGGTCAGGTCAGGTTAGGGTTAGGGTTAGGGTGGGTTTGGGTTAGGGTTAGGGTTAGGGTGGGTTAGGGTTAGGGTCAGGGTCAGGGTCAGGGTCGGGTCAGGTTAGGGTTAAGGTTAGGGTTAGGGTTAGGGTTAGGGTTAGGGTTTAAGTTAGGGTTAGGGTTAGGGTTAGGGTTAGGGTTTAAGTTTGGGTTAGGGTTAGGGTTAGGGTTTGGGTTTAAGTTAGGGTTAGGGTTATGGTTAGGGTTTAAGTTAGGATTAGGGTTAGGGTTTAAGTTTGGGTTAGGGTTAGGGTTAGGTTAGGGTTAGGTTAGTGTTAGGTTAGGTTAGGCTTAGGGTTAGGGTTAGGGTTAGGGTTAGGGTTAGGGTTTAAATTTGGGTTAGGGTTAGGGTTAGGTTAGGTTAGGGTTAGGGTTAGGGTTTAAGTTTGGGTTAGGGTTAGGGTTAGGGTTAGGGTTTAAGTTTGGGTTAGGGTTAGGGTTAGGGTTAGGGTTTAAGTTAGGGTTAGGGTTAGGGTTTACGTTTGGGTTAGGGTTTGGGTTAGGGTTAGTTAGGGTTAGGGTAGGGTTAGGGTTAAAGTTTGGGTTAGGGTTAGGGTTAGGGTTTAAGTTTGTGTTAGGGTTAGGGTTAGGGTTAGTGTTTAAGTTAGGGTTAGGGTTAGGGTTAGGGTTTAAGTTTGGGTTAGGGTTAGGGTTAGGGTTAGGGTTAAGGTTTAAGTTTGGGTTAGGGTTAGGGTTAGGGTTTAAGTTTGGGTTAGGGTTAGGGTTAGGGTTAGGGTTTAAGTTTGGGTTAGGGATAGGGTTAGGGTTAGGGTTTAAGTTTGGGTTAGGGTAAGGGTTAGGGTTAGGGTTTGGGTTTAAGTTAGGGTTAGGGTGAGGGTTAGGTTTAGGGTTTAAGTTTGGGTTAGGGTTAGGGTTTAAGTTTGGGTTAGGGTTAGGGTTAGGGTTAGGTTTAGGGTTAAAGTTTGGGTTAGCATTAGGGTTATGGTTTAAGTTTGGTTTAGGGTTAGGGTTAGGGTTAGGGTTTAAGTTAGGGTTTAAGTTTGGGTTAGGGTTAGGGTTAGGGTTAGTTAGGGTTAGGGTAGGGTTAGGGTTAGGGTTAGGTAGGGTTAGTGTTAGGGTTAGGTAGGGTTAGGGTTAGGGTTAGGGTTAGGGTAGGGTTAGGGTTAGGGTTAGGGTTAGGGTTTTGAATATTACAATGGCTCCCCCGGTTGGGGGAGACCAAGGGCATGCACGGGCCTACGCTTATCAAGCACAACTCTCCATCTTGGCTATAATCCGGGATGAAGGTTTGCTAATTTAACGGGAGTATGTTCTGGTGAGCAAAGAAGGAGTATTTCACCGCGAGATTGCGCTGGCTACTTTCCGTTGTCCCTGGACAACATACTCGACCAGTCCACATCCATGCTACCATGTACACGATTTTATGTTTTAACGAGAGGGTGATTATGGCGAGCACAATAGGAAACATGAGCCGCGAGATTGCGTCGGCCACGTTCCAAATGTCCAAATAGTTCCCCCAAACGAACGCACGAGCCGGCGAAAGACCGACCGACCGAACGGGCAGCCGGGCGATTGCACGAACGCATGGTCAAACTGGTGACCAGACGAACGCTTTCAAAAGCCCGAACCGACGAACGAACGAACGGGCAATCGAACAGCCGAGCAATCGAATGGGAGTAGGTGAACAGCCGATAGCACGAACAACCGATCGACCGAACAGGCGGGCAATTGGACGGGCGAAAAGCAGTCTGCGGCTAGACCGACCGACCCAAAGACACGAACTGACGGACGAACGGACGAACAGCAGATCGGACGATAAGACACCCGATTGGACACTGCACTCCACCAGTCAACCTCTATGCTACCATATATATTTTTATAACTCCGTTGAATATTATGGTTTGATTAACCATTTAACGGGAGGATGAACATAGGGAGAGTTAAGAGAATGATCAGCGAGACTGCGCTGGTCACTCTAAATGCCTGACTGGGCATTATACTCACCCGTTCAACCTCCATACTACAGTTTTTAAGTAGTTGGAGGGCGAGCGGGTGAAGATGTTTTTTCTTATTGACTTTATAAAATAGATTTTGTAAACAGTTTATGTTAATTTGCAAAATTATTGATAAATACTTCTTTAAATATTGTGGTTTAATTACCTCTTTAGCGGGAGGATGAGTATGGGCAGAGTACATAGCGAATGATTACCGCGAGATTGCGCCGGTCATTCTCAATGCCTGACTGGGCTTTATACTCATATGTTCAACTTCAATCCTACCGTCTATGGAGTTGGAGGGTGAACGGGCAGGGGGTTTGTTCTATTGTTAACTTTTCAAAACGGTTTATTAACATTAAATTATTGCTTTTCTATATTATTTATAAGTTTATTGTTTATAAAAGACTGTTAGATTCTATGGTTTAATTGACCATTTAGCGGGAGGATGAACATGGGCCGAGTAAACAGCGAATGATTACCGCGAGATTGCGCCGGTCATTCTTAATGCCTGACTGGGCATTATACTCACATGTTCAACCCCCATACTACAGTCTATGAAGTTGGAGGGCGAGCTGGCAGGGGGTTTGCTCTATGTTAACTTTTCAAAACGGTTTATTAATATTAAATTATTGTTTTGCTATATTATTTATAAGTTTATTGTTTATAAAAGACTGTTAGATTCTATGGTTTAATTGACCATTTAGCGGGAGGATGAACATGGGCCGAGTAAATAGCGAATGATTACCGCGAGATTGCGCTGGTCATTCTTAATGCCTGACTGGGCATTTATACTCACATGTTCAACTTCCATACTACAGTCTAAGGAGTTGGAAGGCGAGCGAGCAGGGGGTTTGTTCTATATTAACTATTCAAAACGGTTCATTAAGATAAAATGATTGCTTTGTTATAGTTGCTCACAGGCTCTGTTATCTCTTACAGATCAATTAACCATCCAACGGGAGGACGAGCCCGACCGGGCATTATACTCACGTGTTCGATCTCCATACTACCGTCCAAGTAGTTGGAAGGTGAATGGGTGGGGTTTTTTATTCTAATAACTTTTCAAACAGATTTTGTAAACGTTTATTATGATTGAGTTACTTGTTTGCTAGATTATTTATTGTTTATGAAAGATTGCTCAGTAGAGGGGTTGGGGATAGGGTAAGGGCTGGGGTTAGGGTTACTGGTTAAGGCTAAGGTTAGAGGTGGGGGTTAGGGTTAAGGTAGGGTTAGGGTTAGGGTTAGGGTTAGGGTCGGGGCTGGAGTTAGGGATAGGGTTAGGGTAGGAGTTAGGGTTAGGGCTAGGGTTGGGGTTAGGGCTCGGGCCAGGGCTAGGGTTGGGGTTAGGGTCATGCTTAGGGTTAGGGGTTAGGGATTAGGGTTAGGGGGGGTTTTGGGGTTAGGGTTAGGGTTAGGGTGGGGGTTTAGGGTTAGGGTAAGGGTTAGGGTTGGAGTTAGGGCTAGGGTTAGGGTTGGGGTTGGGGTTAAGGTTAGGGTTAGGGCCAGGGTTAGGGTTAAGGTTGGGGTTGGGTTAGGGTTAGGGGGGTTAGGGTTGGGGTTAGGGTTAGGGGTTGGGTTAGGGTTAGGGTTAGGGTTGGGGTTAGGGTTAGGGTTAGGGCTAGTGTTGGGGTTAGGGTTAGGGTTAGGGTTAGGGTTAGGGTTAGGGTTAGGGTTGCTGCTAGGGTTAGGGTTAGGGTTAGGGTTGCTGCTAGGGTTAGGGTTAGGGTTAGGGTTTAGGTTTGGGTTAGGGTTAGGGTAAGGGTTAGGGTTTAAGTTTGGGTTAGTGTTAGGGTTAGGGTTAGGATTAGGGTTTAAGTTTGGGTTAGGGATAGGGTTAGGGTTAGGGTTTAAGTTTGGGTTAGGGTTAGGGTTAGGGTTTAAGTTTGGGTTAGGGTTAGGGTTAGGGTTTAAGTTTGGGTTAGGGTTAGGGTTAAGTTTTAAGTTTGGGTTAGGGTTAGGGTTAGGGTTAGGGTTTAAGTTTGGGTTAGGGTTAGGGTTAGGGTTTAATTTGGGTTAGGGTTAGGGTTAGGGTTTAGGGGGTTAGGGATTAGGGTTAGGGTTAGGGTTTAAGTTTGGGTTAGGGTAAGGGTTAGGGTTAGGGTTTGGGTTTAAGTTAGGGTTAGGGTGAGGGTTAGGGTTAGGGTTTAAGTTTGGGTTAGGGTTAGGGTTAGAGTTTAAGTTTGGGTTAGGGTTAGGGTTAGGGTGGGGGTTTAGGGTTAGGGTTAGGGTTAGGGTCAGGGTCAGGGTCAGGGTCAGGGTCAGGGTCAGGGTAGGGTTAGGGTTAGGTTTAGGGTTAGGGTTAGGGTTCTAATTAGGGTTAGGGTTCTAATTAGGGTTAGGGATTTAATTTGGGTTAGGGTTAGGGTTCAGGTTAGGGTTAGGGTTAGGGTTCTAATTAGGGTTAGGGTTAGGGTTAGGGTTCTAATTAGGGTTAGGGTTCTAATTAGGGTTAGGGTTTTAATTAGGGTTAGGGTTTAAATTTGGCTTAGGGTTAGGGTTTGGGTTAGGGTTAGGGTTCTAATTAGGGTTAGGGTTAGGGTTAGGGTTCTAATTAGGGTTAGGGTTTAAATTTGGGTTAGGGTTAGGGTTCTAATTAGGGTAAGGGTTCTAATTAGGGTTAGGGTTTAAATTTGGGTTAGGGTTAGGGTTAGGGTTAGGGTTCTAATTAGGGTTAGGGATTAAATTTGGGTTAGGGTTAGGGTTAGGGTTAGGGTTAGGGTTCTAATTAGGGTTAGGGTTCTAAGTAGGGTTAGGGTTTAAATTTGGGTTAGGGTTAGGGTTAGGGTTCTAATTAGGGTTAGGGTTCTAATTAGGGTTAGGGTTTAAATTTGGGTTAGGGTTTGGGTAGGGTTAGGGTTAGGATTCTAATTAGGGTTAGGGTTCTAATTAGGGTTAGGGTTTAAATTTGGGTTAGGGTTAGGGTTAGGGTTAGGGTTCTAATTAGGGTTAGGGTTCTAATTAGGGTTAGGGTTTAAATTTGGGTTAGGGTTAGGGTTAGGGTTAGGGTTAGGGTTCTAATTAGGGTTAGGGTTTAAATTTGGGTTAGGGTTAGGGTTAGGGTTAGGGTTCTAATTAGGGTTAGGGTTCTAATTAGGGTTAGGGTTCTAATTAGGGTTAGGGTTAGGGTTAGGGTTAGGGTTTAAATTTGGGTTAGGGTTAGGGTTAGGGTTCTAATTAGGGTTAGGGTTTAAATTTGGGTTAGTGTTTGGGTTAGGGTTAGGGTTCTAATTAGGGTTAGGGTTTAAATTTGGGTTAGGGTTAGGGTTATGGTTAGGGTTAGGGTTCTAATTAGGGTTAGGGTTAGGGTTAGGGTTCTAATTAGTTTTAGGGTTCTAATTAGGGTTAGGGTTAGGGTTCTAATTAGGGTTAGGGTTAGGGTTAGGGTTTGGGTTAGGGTTAGGGTTAGGGTTTTGAATATTACAATGGCTCCCCCTGCTGGGGGAGACCAAGGGCATGCACGGGCCTACGCTTATCAAGCACAACTCTCCATCTTGGCTATAATCCGGGATGAAGGTTTGCTAATTTAACGGGAGTATGTTCTGGTGAGCAAAGAAGGAGTATTTCACCGCGAGATTGCGCTGGCTACTTTCCGTTGTCCCTGGACAACATACTCGACCAGTCCACATCCATGCTACCATGTACACGATTTTATGTTTTAACGAGAGGGTGATTATGGCGAGCACAATAGGAAACATGAGCCGCGAGATTGCGTCGGCCACGTTCCAAATGTCCAAATAGTTCCCCCAACGAACGCACGAGCCGGCGAAAGACCGATCGACCGAACGGGCAGCCGGGCGATTGCACGAACGCATGGTCAAAACTGGTGACCAGACGAACGCTTTCAAAAGCCCGAACCGACGAACGAACGAACGGGCAATCGAACAGCCGAGCAATCGAATGGGAGTAGGTGAACAGCCGATAGCACGAACCGATCGACCGAACAGATACGGGCAATTGGACGGGCGAAAAGCAGTCTGCGGCTAGACCGACCGACTCAAAGACACGAACTGACGGACGAACGGACGAACAGCAGATCGGACGATAAGACACCCGATTGGACACTGCACTCCACCAGTCAACCTCTATGCTACCATATATATTTTTATAACTCCGTTGAATATTATAGTTTGATTAACCATTTAACGGGAGGATGAACATAGGGAGAGTAAAGAGAATGAGCAGCGAGACTGCGCTGGTCACTCTAAATGCCTGACTGGGCATTATACTCACCCGTTCAACCTCCATACTACAGTTTTTAAGTAGTTGGAGGGCGAGCGGGTGAAGATGTTTTTTCTTATTGACTTTATAAAATAGATTTTGTAAATAGTTTATATTAATTTGCAAAATTATTGATAAATACTTCTTTAAATATTGTGGTTTAAATTACCTCTTTAGCGGGAAGATGAGTATGGGCAGAGTACATAGCGAATGATTACCGCGAGATTGCGCCGGTCATTCTCAATGCCTGACTGGGCTTTATACTCATATGTTCAACTTCAATCCTACCGTCTATGGAGTTGGAGGGTGAACGGGCAGGGGGTTTGTTCTATTGTTAACTTTGCAAAACGGTTTATTAACATTAAATTATTGCTTTGCTATATTATTTGTAAGTTTATTGTTTATAAAAGACTGTTAGATTCTATGGTTTAATTGACAATTTAGCGGGAGGATGAACATGGGCCGAGTAAACAGCGAATGATTACCGCGAGATTGCGCTGGTCATTCTTAATGCCTGACTGGGCATTATACTCACATGTTCAACCCCCATACTACAGTCTATGAAGTTGGAGGGCGAGCTGGCAGGGGGTTTGCTCTGTTAACTTTTCAAAACGGTTTATTAATATTAAATTATTGTTTTGCTATATTATTTATAAGTTTATTGTTTATAAAAGACTGTTAGATTCTATGGTTTAATTGACCATTTAGCGGGAGGATGAACATGGGCCGAGTAAACAGCGAATGATTACCGCGAGATTGCGCTGGTCATTCTTAATGCCTGACTGGGCATTTATACTCACATGTTCAACCTCCATACTACAGTCTATGGAGTTGGAGGGCGAGCGGGCAGGGGGTTTGCTCTATGTTAACTTTTCAAAACGGTTTATTAACATTAAATTATTGTTTTGCTATATTATTTATAAGTTTATTGTTTATAAAAGACTGTTAGATTCTATGGTTTAATTGACCATTTAGCGGGAGGATGAACATGGGCCGAGTAAACAGCGAATGATTACCGCGAGATTGCGCTGGTCATTCTTAATGCCTGACTGGGCATTTATACTCACATGTTCAACTTCCATACTACCGTCTATGGAGTTGGAGGGCGAGCGGGCAGGGGGTTTGCTCTATGTTAACTTTTCAAAACGGTTTATTAACATTAAATTATTGTTTTGCTATATTATTTATAAGTTTATTGTTTATAAAAGACTGTTAGATTCTATGGTTTAATTGACCATTTAGCGGGAGGATGAACATGGGCCGAGTAAACAGCGAATGATTACCGCGAGATTGCGCCGGTCATTCTTAATGCCTGACTGGGCATTTATACTCACATGTTCAACTTCCATACTACAATCTATGGAGTTGGAGGGCGAACGGGCAGGGGGTTTGCTCTATGTTAACTTTTCAAAACGGTTTATTAACATTAAATTATTGTTTTGCTATATTATTTATAAGTTTATTGTTTATAAAAGACTGTTAGATTCTATGCTTTAATTGACCATTTAGCGGGAGGATGAACATGGGCCGAGTAAACAGCGAATGATTACCGCGAGATTGCGCTGGTCATTCTTAATGCCTGACTGGGCATTTATACTCACATGTTCAACTTCCATACTACCGTCTATGGAGTTGGAGGGCGAGCGGGCAGGGGGTTTGCTCTATGTTAACTTTTCAAAACGGTTTATTAACATTAAATTATTGTTTTGCTATATTATTTATAAGTTTATTGTTTATAAAAGACTGTTAGATTCTATGGTTTAATTGACCATTTAGCGGGAGGATGAACATGGGCCGAGTAAACAGCGAATGATTACCGCGAGATTGCGCTGGTCATTCTTAATGCCTGACTGGGCATTTATACTCACATGTTCAACTTCCATACTACAGTCTAAGGAGTTGGAAGGCGAGCGAGCAGGGGGGTTTGTTCTATATTAACTATTCAAAACGGTTCATTAAGATAAAATGATTGCTTTGTTATAGTTTCTCACCGGCTCTGTTATCTCTTATAGATCAATTAACCATCCAACGGGAGGACGAGCCCGACCGGGCATTATACTCACGTGTTCGATCTCCATACTACCGTCCAAGTAGTTGGAAGGTGAATGGGTGGGGTTTTTTATTCTAATAACTTTTCAAACAGATTTTGTAAACGTTTATTATGATTGAGTTACTTGTTTGCTAGATTATTTATTGTTTATGAAAGATTGCTCAGTAGAGGGGTTGGGGATAGGGTAAGGGCTGGGGTTAGGGTTATTGGTTAAGGCTAAGGTTAGAGGTGGGGGTTAGGGTTAAGGTAGGGTTAGGGTTAGGGTTAGGGTTGGGGCTGGAGTTAGGGATAGGGTTAGGGTAGGAGTTAGGGTTAGGGCTAGGGTTGGGGTTAGGGCTCGGGCCAGGGCTAGGGTTGGGGTTAGGGTCACGCTTAGGGTTAGGGGTTAGGGATTAGGGTTAGGGGGGTTTTGGGGTTAGGGTTAGGGTTAGGGTTGGAGTTTAGGGTTAGGGTTGGAGTTAGGGCTAGGGTTAGGGTTGGGGGGTTGGGGTTGGGGTTAAGGTTAAGGTTAGGGCCAGGGTTAGGGTTAGGGGGTTAGGGTTGGGGTTAGGGTTAGGGGTGGGGTTAGGGTTAGGGTTAGGGGCTAGGGTTAGGGTTAGGGTTAGGGCTAGTGTTGGGGTTAGGGTTAGGGTTAGGGGTGGGGTTAGGGTTAGGGTTGGGGTTGGGGCTAGGGTTAGGGTTAGGGCTAGGGTTAGGGGTGGGGTTAGGGTTAGGGCTAGTGTTGGGGTTAGGGTTAGGGTTAGGGGTGGGGTTAGGGTTAGGGTTGGGGCTGGGGCTAGGGTTAGGGTTAGGGCTAGGGGTGTGGTTAGGGTTGGGGCTAGGGTTATGGCCAGGGCTAGGGTTAGAGTTAGGGCTAGTGTTAGGGTTAGGGTTAGGGCTAGGGCTAGGGTTAGGGGTGGGGTTAGGGTTAGGGTTGGGGCTAGGGTTAGGGTTAGGGTTAGGGCTAGTGTTGGGGTTAGGGTTAGGGTTAGGGTTAGGGCTAGTGTTGGGGTTAGGGTTAGGGTTAGGGTTAGGGGTGAGATTAGGGTTAGGGTTAGGGTTAGGGTTAGGGTTAGGGTTAGGGCTAGTGTTGGGGTTAGGGTTAGGGCTAGGGTTAGGGGTGGGGTTAGGGTTAGGGCTAGTGTTGGGGTTAGGGTTAGGGCTAGGGTTAGGGTTAGGGTTAGGGTTAGGGTTGGGGCTGGGGCTAGGGTTAGGGCTAGGGCTAGTGTTAGGGTTAGGGCTAGGGTCAGGGGTGGGGTTAGGGTTAGGGTTAGGCTTAGGGTTAGGGTTTGGGGCTAGGGTTAGGGTTAGGGCTAGTGTTGGGGTTAGGGTTAGGGTTAGGGCTAGTGTTGGGGTTAGGGTTAGGGCTAGGGTTAGGGTTAGGGGTGAGGTTAGGGTTGGGTTGGGGGGGCTAGGGTTAGGGTTAGGGTTAGGGCTAGGGCTAGGGCTAGGGTTAGGGGTGGGGTTAGAGTTGGGGCTAGGGTTAGGGTTAGGGCTAGGGTTAGGGTTAGGGTTAGGGTTAGGGCTAGGGTTAGGGTTAGGGTTAGGGTTAGGGTTAGGGTTTAGGGTTAGGGTTAGGGTTTAGGGTTAGGGCTAGGGTTAAGGTAAGGTTGGAGTAAGGGTTAGGTTAGGGTCAGGGATGCGGTTACTTATTTTTGTTTGTTGATGTTTGTGGATGTTAAGAGAGTAAATTAAAAAACTTTTTGTTTCTAAAATTTTAGGACACATCATCAGTAAGGTACCTCAGGTTCATCAGGTGTTTCGGCCTTTAAACCCTATACACCCTCCTCCGAGGCGGCCAGCCGGGGTTGATCAAATCCCGACTTGTGTCCCATGCCCAATTATGGTAGGGTCTTAGTTTTCGGCCAAGAAATTTTTTATTCATTTATTAGTCTTAATATTAATGATTTTTCTATCAAAGTTTTTGGTCAATAGGTAAGTTGAGGTTAAGAGTTGCATTTTTCCTCTAAGATAAAATATTTTTAAATTCTTATCAAAGTACTAAAAAACAATTATTTTTGAGTTCTACTCGATCTCGGCAATTTTAGGGGGAGTGAAGAAATTTGAAAGAGTCCAAACTGGTTTTTGGTTGGTCAGATTCACGTTGTATAGTGCAAGATGGTCTGGTGTGTGGGTGGTGCTAATCACCGATAGAAAATTGGGCACCATTTAAGGTCTGTGGCCCCAGACCACCACACCCTGCGTGCTGTCCAAGTGGACCCAGGGGGGCTGGATACCTACCCTGAGCAGACTGTTCGTTAACACCGCAAGGTATCCCAGTCTGCTACTCATTAATGAGCGGACGGACGAACAACCAGACGAACGAACGGACGAACGAACGAACAGTTCTATGAACGAACGCACGAGCCGGCGAAAGCCCGGCCGAACGCCAGAGCGGCCGGGCGATTGCACGAGCGAATGGTGGAGTCAACCACCAGACGAATGATCACAAAAGCCCGAACCGACGGACGAACGGACGAACAATCGAACGGCCGAACGATCGAACGGTCGAATAGTTCTATGAACGAACGCACGAACCGGCGAAAGCCCGGCCGAACGCCAGAGCGGCCGGGCGATTGCACGAGCGAATGGTGGAGTCAACCACCAGACGAACGATCACAAAAACCCGAACCGACGGACGAACGGACGAACAATCGGACGGCCGGACGATCGAACCAGCGAACCTACGGCCGAAAGCACGAACGGCCGAATGATCGAACAGCTAGGCGATTGGACGATCGAATGGTCGAGCATGTGACCAGACGAAGCGACTCAAAAGCACGAGCCGACGAACGAACGGACGAACGGACGAACGGTCGGACGTCTGAACGCCTGCACGAACGAACGAACGAACGCACGAACGAATGAACGCACGAACGCTCTAACCAGGGGACGGGTCTAGTGCCGTGCATTACGTCACCTCCCAGAAGCCCTGGGTGGGGGTCCGCGTCCAGCGGGTGGTCTCGTGCCCCAAGTGTTACCAGTCGAGTAAAGCCTCGTATACTGGAACCCTTCGGGAAACCATCAGGCTTCTACTGGGTTGGACCCCCGAGGATTTATAGCATTCCTGCGGATAATCTCACTTGCCAGATCAATGGTAGCATGGAGACGATCAGCCTTCTACAGGAAGTATGCCTCCCCTTAATTTTGGTCCTTCCATTATTTTCTGGCCCTATTTAGGTCGATTTGGTTCGTTCATGTTATTTTCGTTTTTTGAAAATTCGGTTTAATTTTATTGTTTTGTTTACGTCTCAATTTTGTATTCTTTCAGGCAAAAAAAAAAAAACGGTTTGTTGCTATCTATTACCGTTTTCCAGATATTAACGTTTAAAGTCATAAATGAACGTTTTTCCCATAATCCCTTGTTTAGTTAAGACTACATTGGTGGCTCAGTGGCAGAGCTCCTGTCTCCCACATGGGAGACCCGGGTTCGAATCCCGGCCGGCGCCCACCACACTTTTCTTTTATTGTTTATTTAAATAAAAGTAACAGGTTTATTTTACATATTATATTATTCTTACAAGATTGTGTTGTTATTAATTCTTATTATGAACATTAAATTATCGGTTTTTGAATTTTCGGTTTAAATAGGTTATTTTAATTATCGGTTTAATAGATAATTTCTGGGATATCATCCTCGAGCCCTTGTGATTTATTGAGAGAGTGCTACTTCCGATGGCTCTGGCTAGGTTAGGGTTTTGAATATTACAATGGCTCCCCCTGCTGGGGGAGACCAAGGGCATGCACGGGCCTACGCTTATCAAGCACAACTCTCCATCTTGGCTATAATCCGGGATGAAGGTTTGCTAATTTAACGGGAGTATGTTCTGGTGAGCAAAGAAGGAGTATTTCACCGCGAGATTGCGCTGGCTACTTTCCGTTGTCCCTGGACAACATACTCGACCAGTCCACATCCATGCTACCATGTACACGATTTTATGTTTTAACGAGAGGGTGATTATGGCGAGCACAATAGGAAACATGAGCCGCGAGATTGCGTCGGCCACGTTCCAAATGTCCAAATAGTTCCCCCAACGAACGCACGAGCCGGCGAAAGACCGATCGAAAGAAACGGGCAGCCGGGCGATTGCACGAACGCATGGTCAAACTGGTGACCAGACGAACGCTTTCAAAAGCCCGAACCGACGAACGAACGAACGGGCAATCGAACAGCCGAGCAATCGAATGGGAGTAGGTGAACAGCCGATAGCACGAACCGATCGACCGAACAGACGGGCAATTGGACGGGCGAAAAGCAGTCTGCGGCTAGACCGACCGACTCAAAGACACGAACTGACGGACGAACGGACGAACAGCAGATCGGACGATAAGACACCCGATTGGACACTGCACTCCACCAGTCAACCTCTATGCTACCATATATATTTTTATAACTCCGTTGAATATTATAGTTTGATTAACCATTTAACGGGAGGATGAACATAGGGAGAGTAAAGAGAATGAGCAGCGAGACTGCGCTGGTCACTCTAAATGCCTGACTGGGCATTATACTCACCCGTTCAACCTCCATACTACAGTTTTTAAGTAGTTGGAGGGCGAGCGGGTGAAGATGTTTTTTCTTATTGACTTTATAAAAATAGATTTTGTAAATAGTTTATATTAATTTGCAAAATTATTGATAAATACTTCTTTAAATATTGTGGTTTAAATTACCTCTTTAGCGGGAAGATGAGTATGGGCAGAGTACATAGCGAATGATTACCGCGAGATTGCGCCGGTCATTCTCAATGCCTGACTGGGCTTTATACTCATATGTTCAACTTCAATCCTACCGTCTATGGAGTTGGAGGGTGAACGGGCAGGGGGTTTGTTCTATTGTTAACTTTGCAAAACGGTTTATTAACATTAAATTATTGCTTTGCTATATTATTTGTAAGTTTATTGTTTATAAAAGACTGTTAGATTATATGGTTTAATTGACAATTTAGCGGGAGGATGAACATGGGCCGAGTAAACAGCGAATGATTACCGCGAGATTGCGCTGGTCATTCTTAATGCCTGACTGGGCATTATACTCACATGTTCAACCCCCATACTACAGTCTATGAAGTTGGAGGGCGAGCTGGCAGGGGGTTTGCTCTGTTAACTTTTCAAAACGGTTTATTAATATTAAATTATTGTTTTGCTATATTATTTATAAGTTTATTGTTTATAAAAGACTGTTAGATTCTATGGTTTAATTGACCATTTAGCGGGAGGATGAACATGGGCCGAGTAAACAGCGAATGATTACCGCGAGATTGCGCTGGTCATTCTTAATGCCTGACTGGGCATTTATACTCACATGTTCAACCTCCATACTACAGTCTATGGAGTTGGAGGGCGAGCGGGCAGGGGGTTTGCTCTATGTTAACTTTTCAAAACGGTTTATTAACATTAAATTATTGTTTTGCTATATTATTTATAAGTTTATTGTTTATAAAAGACTGTTAGATTCTATGGTTTAATTGACCATTTAGCGGGAGGATGAACATGGGCCGAGTAAACAGCGAATGATTACCGCGAGATTGCGCTGGTCATTCTTAATGCCTGACTGGGCATTTATACTCACATGTTCAACTTCCATACTACCGTCTATGGAGTTGGAGGGCGAGCGGGCAGGGGGTTTTGCTCTATGTTAACTTTTCAAAAACGGTTTATTAACATTAAATTATTGTTTTGCTATATTATTTATAAGTTTATTGTTTATAAAAGACTGTTAGATTCTATGGTTTAATTGACCATTTAGCGGGAGGATGAACATGGGCCGAGTAAACAGCGAATGATTACCGCGAGATTGCGCTGGTCATTCTTAATGCCTGACTGGGCATTTATACTCACATGTTCAACTTCCATACTACAATCTATGGAGTTGGAGGGCGAACGGGCAGGGGGTTTGCTCTATGTTAACTTTTCAAAACGGTTTATTAACATTAAATTATTGTTTTGCTATATTATTTATAAGTTTATTGTTTATAAAAGACTGTTAGATTCTATGCTTTAATTGACCATTTAGCGGGAGGATGAACATGGGCCGAGTAAACAGCGAATGATTACCGCGAGATTGCGCTGGTCATTCTTAATGCCTGACTGGGCATTTATACTCACATGTTCAACTTCCATACTACCGTCTATGGAGTTGGAGGGCGAGCGGGCAGGGGGTTTGCTCTATGTTAACTTTTCAAAACGGTTTATTAACATTAAATTATTGTTTTGCTATATTATTTATAAGTTTATTGTTTATAAAAGACTGTTAGATTCTATGGTTTAATTGACCATTTAGCGGGAGGATGAACATGGGCCGAGTAAACAGCGAATGATTACCGCGAGATTGCGCTGGTCATTCTTAATGCCTGACTGGGCATTTATACTCACATGTTCAACTTCCATACTACAGTCTAAGGAGTTGGAAGGCGAGCGAGCAGGGGGTTTGTTCTATATTAACTATTCAAAACGGTTCATTAAGATAAAATGATTGCTTTGTTATAGTTTCTCACACCGGCTCTGTTATCTCTTACAGATCAATTAACCATCCAACGGGAGGACGAGCCCGACCGGGCATTATACTCACGTGTTCGATCTCCATACTACCGTCCAAGTAGTTGGAAGGTGAATGGGTGGGGTTTTTTATTCTAATAACTTTTCAAACAGATTTTGTAAACGTTTATTATGATTGAGTTACTTGTTTGCTAGATTATTTATTGTTTATGAAAGATTGCTCAGTAGAGGGGTTGGGGATAGGGTAAGGGCTGGGGTTAGGGTTATTGGTTAAGGCTAAGGTTAGAGGTGGGGGTTAGGGTTAAGGTAGGGTTAGGGTTAGGGTTAGGGTTGGGGCTGGAGTTAGGGATAGGGTTAGGGTAGGAGTTAGGGTTAGGGCTAGGGTTGGGGTTAGGGCTCGGGCCCAGGGCTAGGGTTGGGGTTAGGGTCACGCTTAGGGTTAGGGGTTAGGGATTAGGGTTAGGGGGGGTTTTGGGGTTAGGGTTAGGGTTAGGGTTGGAGTTTAGGGTTAGGGTTGGGGTTGGGGCTAGGGTTAGGGTTGGGGTTGGGGTTGGGGTTAAGGTTAAGGTTAGGGCCAGGGTTAGGGTTAGGGGGGTTAGGGTTGGGGTTAGGGTTAGGGGTGGGGTTAGGGTTAGGGTTAGGGGCTAGGGTTAGGGTTAGGGTTAGGGTTAGGGCTAGTGTTGGGGTTAGGGTTAGGGTTAGGGGTGGGGTTAGGGTTAGGGTTGGGGTTGGGGCTAGGGTTAGGGTTAGGGCTAGGGTTAGGGGTGGGGTTAGGGTTAGGGCTAGTGTTGGGGTTAGGGTTAGGGTTAGGGTTAGGGGTGGGGGTTAGGGTTAGGGTTGGGGCTGGGGCTAGGGTTAGGGTTAGGGCTAGGGGTGTGGTTAGGGTTGGGGCTAGGGTTATGGCCAGGGCTAGGGTTAGAGTTAGGGCTAGTGTTAGGGTTAGGGTTAGGGCTAGGGCTAGGGTTAGGGGTGGG
>CM045894.1:44248070-44256198 GCA_025169545.1 Anguilla japonica
AGGGTTAGGGTTAGGGTTAGGTGGTTAGGGTTAGGGTTAGGGTTAGGGTTAGGGTGTTAGGGTTAGGGTTAGGGTTAGGGTTCTAAGTTATGGTTAGGGTTCTAATTAGGGTTAGGGTTCTAAGTAGGGTTAGGGTTAAGGGGTTAGGGTTAGGGTAGGGTTAGGGTTTCTAATTAGGGTTAGGGTTCTAAGTTAGGGTTAGGGTTAGGGTTAGGGTTCTAATTAGGGTTAGGGTCTAGGGTTAGGTCTAACTTAGGGTTCGGGTTCTAAAGTTGGGTTAGGTTAGGGTTAGGGTTAGGGTTAGGGTTAGGGTTAGGGTTAGGGTTAGGGTTAGGGTTAGGGTTAGGGTTCTAATTAGGGTTAGGGTTCTAATTAGGGTTAGGGTTTAAAATTAGGGTTAGGGTTAGGGTTAGGGTTAGGGTTAGGGTTAGGGTTTAGGGTTAGGGTTAGGGTTAGGGTTCTAGTAGGGTTAGGGTTCTAAAATCGGGGTTAGGGTTAGGGTTAGGGTTAGGGTTCTAGGGTTAGGGTTTAGGGTTAGGGTTAGGGTTAGGGTTCTAATTAGGGTTAGGGTTCTAATTAGGGTTAGGGTTTAAATTTTAGGGTTAGGGTTTAGGGTTAGGGTTAGGGTTAGGGTTAGGTTTCTAATTAGGGTTAGGGTTCTAATTAGGGTTTAGGGTTAGGGTTAGGGTTAGGGTCTAAATTAGGGTTAGGGTTAATTTAGGGTTAGGGTTAGGGGTTAGGGTTAGGGTTCTAATTAGGGTTAGGGTTAGGGTTAATTAGGGTTAGGGTTAGGGGTTAGGGTTAGGGGTAGGGTTAGGGTTAGGGTTAGGGTTCTAATTAGGGTTAGGGTTCTAGGAGTTAGGGTTAGGGTTAGGGTTAGGGTTAGGGTTAGGGTTAGGGTTAGGGTTAGGGTTAGGGTTAGGGTTAGGGTTAGGGTTAGGGTTAGGGTTCTAGGTTAGGGTTAGGGGTTAGGGTTCTAATTAGGGTTAGGGTTAGGGTAGGGTTAGGGTTAGGGTCTAGGTTAGGGTTAGGGAGGGTTCTAATTAGGGTTTCGGGTTAAAGTTGGGTTAGGGTTAAATGTTGGGTTCGGGTTAACTATCGGTTAGGGTTAGGGTTAGGGTTAGGGTTAGGGTTCTAATTAGGGTTAGGGTTTAAATTTGGGTTAGGGTTAGGGTTAGGGTTAGGGTTAGGGCTTAATTTATGGGTTAGGGTTAGGGTTAGGGTTAAATTTTGGGTTAGGGTTAGGGTAGGGTTAGGGTTAGGGTTAGGGTAGGGTTCGGGTAATAATAGGGTTAGGGTTTAAAGGGTTTAGGGTTCTAGGGTTAGGGTTAATTAGGGTTAGGGTTCTAATTAGGGTTAGGGTTCTAATTAGGGTTAGGGTTTAATTTGGGTTAGGGTTAGGGTTTAGGTTCGGGTGTATCTGCTAGGGTTAGGGTTAGGGTTAGGGTTCTAATTAGGGTTAGGGTTTAAATTAGGGTTAGGGTTAGGGTTAGGGTTAGGGTTCTCGATTAGGGTTAGGGTTTAATTTTAAATTAGGGTTAGGGTTAGGGTTAGGGTTAGGGTTTAGGGTTCTAATTAGGGTTAGGGTTTAATTCGGTTAGGGTTCTAATAGGGTTAGGGTTTTCTAGGGTTAGGGTTAGGTTAGGGTTTGGGTTAGGGTTAGGGTTAGGGTTCTAATTAGGGTTAGGGTTTCTTAATTTGGGTTAGGGTTAGGGTTAGGGTTAGGGGGTTAATTAGGGTTAGGGTTTCTTATTAGGGTTAGGGTTAGGGTAGGGTTCTAATTAGGGTTAGGGGTTTCTAAATTTGGGTTAAATTTGGGTTAGGGTTTAGGGTTAGGGTTAGGAGGTAATTAGGGTTAGGGTTCTAATGGGGTTAGGGTTTAGGGTTAGGGTTTAGGGTTGAGGGTTAGGGTTAGGGTTAATTGGGTTAGGGTTCTAGGGTTAGGGTTGGGTTAGGGTTAGGGTTAGGGTTAGGGTTTTTAGGGTTAGGGTTAGGGTTTAATCGGGTTAGGGTTCTAATTGGGTTAGGGTTTTAGGTTAGGGTTGGGTTAGGGGGGTTCTAATTAGGGTTAGGGTTTAATTAGGTTAGGGTTAGGGTTATTGTTCTAATTAGGGTTCGGGTTCTGGTTAGGGTTAGGGGTAGGGTTAGGGTTAGGGTTAGGGTTAGGGTTTAATTAGGGTTTTAGGGTTAAGGGTTAGGGTTAGGGGGTTCTAATTAGGGTTAGGGTTTAAATTAGGGTTAGGGTTAGGGTTAGGTTGAGTTTGTAGGGTTAGGGTTAGTGTCTAACTTAGGGTGGTAGGGTTTAAATTTATGGGTTGGGGTTAGGGTTAGGGTTTAAATTGGTTAGGGTTAGGGTTAGGGTAGGGTTTTAAAGTTTAGGGTTAGGGTTAGGGTTAGGGTTAGGGTTCTAATTAGGTTAGGGTTAGGGTTAGAGGTTTAGGGTTAGGGTGGGGGGGGATTTAGGGTTTAGGGTTAGGGTTAGGGTTAGGGTTAGGGTTCTAGGGTTAGGGTTAGGGTTAGGGTTAGGTTTGGGTTAGGGTTAGGTCTGTTAGGGTTAGGGTTAGGGTTCTAATTAGGGTTTGGGTTCTAATTAGGGTTAGGGTTAGGTGTTAGGGTTAGGGTTCTAATTAGGGTTAGGGTTAGGGTTCTAATTAGGGTTAGGGTTAGGGTTAGGGTTTGGGTTAGGGTTAGGGTTAGGGTTCTAATTAGGGTTAGGGTTAGGGTTAGGGTTTCTAATTAGGGTTAGGGTTCGGGTAATAGGGTTCTTCTAATTAGGGTTAGGGTTCTCATATTAGGGTTAGGGTTAGGGTTAGGGTTTGGGTTAGGGGTAGGGTTAGGGTTCTAAGTAGGGTTAGGGTTAATTAGGGGGGGGGTGGGTTTCTAATTCGGGTTAGGGGGCCTATTTGGTTAGGGGTTAGGGCTAGGGTTCTAATTAGGGTTAGGGTTCTAATTAGGGTTAGGGGCTTTAATTTGGGTTAGGAGTTAGGGTTAGGGTTAGGGTTCTAACTTGTTGGGTTAGGGTTAGGGTTAGGGTTCTAATTAGGGTTAGGGTTCCCTAATTAGGGTTAGGGCTTTAAATTTGGGTTAGGGTTAGGGTTAGGGTTTCTAATTAGGGTTAGGGTTCTAATTAGGGTTAGGGCTTCAAATTTGGGTTTAGGGTTTCGGTTCGTGGTTAGCGTTTCTAATTAGGGTTAGGGTTAGGTTAGGGGTTCTAGGTTAGGGGTTCTAATTTAGGGTTAGGGTTTCTAATTAGGGTTAGGGCTTAAATTTGGGTTAGGGTTAGGGTTAGGGTTAGGGTTAGGGTTAGGGTTCTAATTAGGGTTAGGGTTTAGGGTTAGGGTTTTGGGTTAGGGTTAGGGTTAGGGTTCTAATTAGGGTTAGGGGTTAGGGTTAGGGTTAGGGTTCTAATTAGGGTTAGGGTTCTAATTAGGGTTCGGGTTCTAATTAGGGTTAGGGCTTAATTTGGGTTAGGGTTAGGGTTAGGGTTAGGGTTTTAGGGTTAGGGTTTCTAATTAGGGTTAGGTTAGGGTTCTAATTAGGGTTAGGGTTTAAATTTGGGTTAGGGTTAGGGTTAGGGTTCTAATTAGGGTAGGGTTAGGGTTCTAATTAGGGTGTCTAATTAGGGTTAGGGTTCTAATTAGGGTTAGGGTTTTTTAGGGTTAGGGTTTAAAGGTTCTATTAGGGTTAGGGTTAGGGTTTCTAATTAGGTTAGGGTTTAACATTTGGGTTAGGGTTAGGGTTAGGGTTAGGGTTAGGGTTCTAATTAGGGTTAGGGTTTAAATTTTGGGTTAGGGTTAGGGTTAGGGTTTAGGGTTCTAATTAGGGTTAGGGTTCTAATTAGGGTTAGGGTTTCTACTTAGGGTTAGGGTTTAAAATTTGGGTTAGGGTTAGGGTTAGGGTTAGGGTTAGGGTTCTATTAGGGTTAGGGTTTTAATAACTTTGGGTTAGGGTTAGGGTTAGGGTTCTAATTAGGTTAGGGTTCTAATTAGGGTTTTAGGGTTAGGGTTAGGGTTCTAATTAGGGTTAGGTTTAAATTTTGTTACGGTTAGGTTAGGGTTAGGGGGGTTCTAATTAGGGTTAGGGTTCTAATTAGGGTTAGGGTTAGGGTTAGGGTTAGGGTTAGGGTTCGGGGTTAGGGTTAGGGTGGGTTTCCCTTTGTGGTTAGGGTTAGGGTTTACGGGGTTTACGGGTTCGGGTTGGGTCGGTTAGGGTTAGGGTTTAGGGTTAGGGTTAGGGTTAGGGTTCGGGTTAGGGTTCGGGTTAGGTTTTGGGTGTTAGGGTTAGGGTTCGGGTTAGGGTTAGGGTTAGGGTTTCGGGTTAGGGTTCGGTTAGGTTAGGGTTAGGGTTAGGGTTAGGGTTAGGGTTAGGGTTAGGGTTAGGGTTTTGCATATTACATGGCTCCCCTGCTGGGGGAGACCAAGGGACAGAACGGGACATTCCGTCAAAACGCTGCCTACGCTTATCAAGCACAACTCTCCATCTTGGCTATAATCACGGGCATGAAGGTTTTGCTAATTTAACGGGAGTATGTTCTGGTGAGCAAAGAAGGAGTATTTCACCGCGAGATTGCGCTGGCTACTTTTCCGTTGCCCTGGACAACATACTCGACCAGTCCACATCCATGCTACCAGTACACGATTTTATGTTTTAACGAGAGGGAGGGTGATTTATGGCGAGCACAATAGGAACATGAGCGCGCGCAGATTGCGTCGGCCACGTTCCAAATGTCCAAATAGTTCCCCAACGACGACGCACGAGCCGGCGAAAGACCGATGAGCCCGAAACGGGCAGCCGGGCGATTGCACGAACGCACTGGTCAAAACTGGGTGACCAGACGAACGCTTTCAAAAGCCCCAGAACCGACGACCCCACGAACGAACGGGCAATCGAACAGCCGAGCAATCGAATGGGAGTAGGTGAACAGCCGATAGCACGAACGAACCGATCGGACCAACAGGCGGGCAATTGGACGGGCGGCCCCTCTGGCCTCCGCTGGTCTAGCGAAAAAAAGAGTCTGCGGCTAGACCGACCGACTCAAAGACACGAACTGACGGACGAACTTTTTTTTTTTACGAACAGCAGATCGGACGATAAGACAACCCGATTGGACACTGCACTCCACCAGTCAACCTCTATGCTACCAATATATATTTTATAACTCCGTTGAATATTATAGTTTGATTAACCATTTAACGGGAGGATGAACATAGGGAGAGTAAGAGAATGAGCAGCGAGACTGCGCTGGTCACTCTAAATGCCTGACTGGGCATTATACTCACCCGTTCAACCTCCATACTACAGTTTTTAAGTAGTTGGAGGGCGAGCGGGTGAAGATGTTTTTTCTTATTGACTTTATAAAAGATTTTGTAAATAGTTTATATTAATTTGCAAAATTATGATAAATACTTCTTTAAATATTGTGGGTTTAAATTACCTCTTTAAGCGGGAAGATGAGTATGGGCAGAGTACATAGCGAATGATTACCGCGAGATTGCGCCGGTCATTCTCAATGCCTGACTGGGCTTTATACTACTCATATGTTCAACTTCAATCCTACCGTCTATGGAGTTGGAGGTGAACGGGCAGGGGGTTTGTTCTATTGTTAACTTTGCAAAACGGTTTATTAACCATTAATTATTGCTTTGCTATATTATTTGTAAGTTTATTGTTTATAAAAGACTGTTAGATTCTATGGTTTAATTGACAATTTAGCGGGAGGATGAACATGGGGCCGAGTAAAACAGCGAATGATTACCGCGAGATTGCGCTGGTCATTCTTAATGCCTGACTGGGCATTATACTCACATGTTCAACCCCATACTACAGTCTATGAAGTTGGAGGGCGAGCTGGCAGGGGGGTTTGCTCTGTTAACTTTTCAAAACGGTTTATTAATATTAAATTATTGTTTTGCTATATTATTTATAAGTTTATTGTTTATAAAAGACTGTTAGATTCTATGGTTTAATTGACCATTTAGCGGGAGGATGAACATGGGCCGAGTAAACAGCGAATGATTACCGCGAGATTGCGCTGGTCATTCTTAATGCCTGACTGGGCATTTATACTCACATGTTCAACCTCCATACTACAGTCTATGGAGTTGGAGGGCGAGAGCGGGCCGGGGGTTTGCTCTATGTTAACTTTTCAAAACGGTTTTATAACATTAAATTATTGTTTTGCTATATTATTTATAAGTTTATTGTTTTATAAAAGAACTGTTAGATTGCTATGGTTTAATGACCATTTAGCGGGAGGATGAACATGGGACGAGTAAACAGCGAATGATTACCGCGAGATTGCGCTGGTCATTCTTAATGCCTGACTGGGCATTTATACTCACATGTTCAACTTCCATAATACCGTCTATGGAGTTGGAGGGCGAGGCGGGCAGGGGTTTGCTCTATGTTAACTTTTCAAAACGGTTTATTAACATTAAATTATTGTTTTGCTATATTATTTATAAGTTTATTGTTTATAAAAGACTGTTAGATTCTATGGTTTAATTGACCATTTAGCGGCCTGAGGATGAACATGGGCCGAGTAAACAGCGAATGATTACCGGCGCGAGATTGCGCTGGGTCATTCTTAATGCCTGACTGGGCATTTATACTCACATGTTCAACTTCCATACTACAATCTATGGAGTTGGAGGGCGAAAGGGCAGGGGGTTTGCTCTATGTTAACTTTTCAAAACGGTTTATTAACATTAAATTATTGGTTTTGCTATTATTATTGATAAGTTTATTGTTTATAAAAGACTGTTAGATTCTATGCTTTAATTGACCATTTAGCGGGACGATGAACATGGGCCGAGTAAACAGCGAATGATTACCGCGAGATTGCGCTGGTCATTCTTAATGCCTGACTGGGCATTTATACTCACATGTTCAACTTCCATACTACCGTCTATGGAGTTGGAGGGCGAGCGGGGGCAGGGGGTTTTGCTCTGTGTTAACTTTTCAAACGGTTTTTCGTTTCCATTAACATTAAATTATTGTTTTGCTATATTATTTATAAGTTTTATTGTTTATAAAGACTGTTAGATTCTATGGTTTAATTGACCATTTAGCGGGAGGATGAACATGGGCCGAGTAAACAGCGAAATGATTACCGCGAGATTGCGCTGGGGTCCTTCTTATGCCTGCTACTGGGCATTTATACTCACATGTTCAACCCTCCATACTACAGTCTAAGGAGTTGGAAGGCGAGCGAGCAGGGGTTGGTCTATATTAACTATTCAAAACGGTTCCATTAAATAAAATGATTGCTTTGTTATAGTTTCCTCACCCGGCTCTGTTATCTCTTACAGATCAATTAACCATCCACGGGAGGACGAGCCCCCGACCGGGCATTATACTCACGTGTTCGATCTCCATACTACTGTCCAAGTAGTTGGAAGGTGAATGGGTGGGGTTTTTTTATTCTAATAACTTTGTCAAACAGATTTTGTGAACGTTTATTATGATTGAGTTACTTGTTTGCTAGATTATTTAAATCTTTATGAAGATGCTCATTAGAGGGGTTGGGGAGTAGGGTAAGGCTGGGGTTAGGGTTATGGTTAAGGCTCAAGGTTAGAGGTGGGGAGTTAGGGTTAAGGTAGGGTTAGGGTTAGGGTTTAGGGTTGGGGCTGGAGTTAGGATAGGGTTTAGGGTAGGAGTTAGGGCTTAGGGCTAGGGTTGGGGTTAGGGCTCGGGCCAGGGCTAGGGTTGGGGTTAGGGTCACGCTTAGGGTTAGGGGTAAGGATTAGGGTTAGGGGGGTTTTGGGGTTAGGGTTTAGGGTTTAGGGTTGGAGTTTAGGTTAGGGTAAGGAGTTAGGTTGAGTTAGGGCTAGGGTTAGGGTTGGGGTTGGGGTTGGGGTTAAGGTTATAGGTTAGAGCAAGGGTTAGGTTAGGGGTGGTTAGGGTTGGGGTTAGGGTTAGGGGTGGGGTTAGGTTTAGGGTTAGGGGCTAGGGTTCGGGTTAGGTTTAGGGCTAGTGTTGGGGTTAGGGTTAGGGTTAGGGTGGGGTTAGGTTTAGGCGTTGGGTTGGTGTGGGGCTAGGGTTAGGGTTAGGGCTAGGGTTAGGGGTGGGGTTAGGGTTAGGGCTAGTGTTGGGGTATAGGGTTAGTGTTAGGGTTAGGGGGGTGGGG